>KZ806898.1:754833-819642 GCA_000696205.2 Oncopeltus fasciatus | reverse complement strand
TCGCCCACTATATATATATATATACTAGAAAATTAAACGCTCGCGACTGAGATATATATAGTAAATAACAACAGGAGGAAGAAAGAGTTTTTTTCTTTACTTTCCTTTACTTAGAGTAAAATTTTCGGGAAGATTCTCTCTTCACTGACGAAGAGCGAGAAATCTCCCCGAAAATCTTACTCTTTGTAATTTTTTTTTTTTTTTTTAATGTTTTCACTATATTCTTTATTCCACCTGTTCTTATTTACTATACATATTCTCTTCTCTCTTGGTAAAACAGGTTCTAAACACTCTACGTGCGATAAGTTATGTGAGTTATTATGATTTGCTTCAGCGAGAAAAGAGCTAAAATTTAAAAAAAAAAAAAAAAATAAACCCTTTGTAGATGGAAATAAAGTTACCATATTAGAGAAGTTTGTGCTATTCCTGAGCTAGAGAACTGTTACTTCTAGGGTCTCGTCACAGTTCCTCTCACCGCGAACTTAAGCCTTTTATCAAGTGGCGCTCTCTCCAAGGATAAAAGTCCGCCCAGAGGAGTCAGGATTAGGTGTCACTTAGCGAGTAGCATATGAAGAAATATGCCGGGCCTGGGACTTCTCTCGAGTGTGCTTAGTCATTCCTCTTTGTGCTTTCTCTCTCGCTCTTATTCCCTTATTCCCTCTAATAGGAACTGTATAAATAATGGGAAAATTCTAAGCATCCAGTTCTCCCTCAGCACTCGGCAAATTTTATATAAGCCCTACCATATTTTTATATAAACTCTACTTAAAATTTGTCCTTTTGTATGCCTACCTCCATCTATATTGTTCGCGCTTTACACACTACTTTGTTTTGGTGAATATATTTATTTTATTTTTTATCCATTTCTCCAGCTACACGAATTTTCGCTCAAATATTTTTTTTTAACCTTCCGTAAAACATACTTTAGAATTCATGGAGGAGGTGACTATCTAATAGCACTTGTTCTATTCTAAGCACAGGTGGCACAAAACAGTCTTTCATTATTATATGTGGAACTCAACACTACATCTTTTTAAAAGGAGAGTTTTTTGACTGTAGATATTATTATTAGATGATTTTGGTTGGGGTTCGGTCAAGGTAGATCCAAAAAAATACAATTTTTTTTTTTTAAACAGTGTATTTTTTAAAAAGATTATCTGCCTAGATGGAATAGTTGTTATAATATCTTGCTTTATTTGTTTTAGGAAAAATATTTATAAATCAAAATAGTGAAATGACATTTTCTTCAAATATTAGAATTTAATTAAAAAATAAAATACTAAAAACCGCTTTAAAAAACTATGAAATAATTTCTAACAGTAGTTTTCTTTCCGTTGAACCTAGCCGTCGGGATATCGTTTCCATTTGCAGGGGCATCGTGGGTGGTGTTGGTGGCAGATTGGTGACGTAAGGGACGAGAAAGTAGTTTGTCTTTGGGTGACAGCCGTCCGAACGTCATAGAGCCATCGATCAGCTGATCCCCTTCCCATTACTCAAGTTCCCGCCAAAACCCCCAGCTAGAAGCAGAAAAGAGCGGGAATAATGGATAACACACTGACTTCCTATCTTCTCCCGGGCATTCCGTCAAACTTACCGCCTTCGGCTTATTGGCCCAACTTTATTATTTACTCTGGTCCTTCTCTTCTGGCCTCCCTAAGCTTTATTGCTCTGTCGATAAAGGATAGCTCCATTTCCTTTTCCTTCTTCTCTTTCAATTTCTTCTTTTGGCGGATTTTC
The DNA here is from genome assembly GCA_000696205.2 of Oncopeltus fasciatus. Classification (NCBI taxonomy): domain Eukaryota; kingdom Metazoa; phylum Arthropoda; class Insecta; order Hemiptera; family Lygaeidae; genus Oncopeltus; species Oncopeltus fasciatus. The sequence continues at coordinate 817,905 of KZ806898.1, read as the reverse complement.
GGAATTGAATGAGCTCTCAGTCTCTCTCTCTCCCATCCTCTCACTCTCTCTCTCTCTGTCCTTCTCCCTTTCTTCCTCTCTCTCTCTCACTCTCTCTCTCTCTCTCTCTGTCCCTCTCCCTCTCTTCCTCTCTCTCTCTCTCTCTCTCTCTCTCTCTCTCTGTCCCTCTCCCTCTCTTCCTCCCCCTCTCTTTCCCTCTCTCTCTACTCCCCCTCTCTCACTCTCTCTCTCTCTCTCACACACTCTCTCTCTTTCTCTATCTCTCTCTCTCTCTGTCCTTCTCCCTTTCTTCCTCTCTCTCTCTCTCTCTGTCCCTCTCCCTCTCTTCCTCCCCCTCTCTTTCCCTCTCTCTCTACTCCCCCCCTCTCACTCNCTCTCTCTCTCTCTCTCTCTCTCTCTCTCTCTCTCTCTCTCTCTCTCTCTCTCTCTGTCCCTCTCTCTCTACCCCCTCTCTCACACTCTCTCTCTCACACACACACACACACTACTAATAAGAGTCAAATTGTACGCAAACCTTCTTTCCTGAAAACATTTCGCAATTCACACTGATATAGTCTATTTGTCATTGCCATAGTTCATAACAATCCTTAAAGTTTTAATTTTTCCAAGTTAATAATAAAACAAACTCTTTTCACTAAATACTTATCATAATGTCACCTAACTATTTATTCATTGAGTTCAGTGAATAACAAAATGATTCTAATGGAATTTTAGCAGTTAGGTAAAGTATAAGTGTTTTGTTGTATCATAATCTATTGCATAATTTATTCATAATATCACATGAAGAAGCCATTTTAATTTTAAGTGATGATATATGTTTTGCTTAAGAGTAAATGTGGCAACTGCACATTAATTAATTGATTATTGATTAATTGATGATTGAGTGACAGGTTTCATGTTAATTACAAATCTAGGTGATACGATTTATTTTTTAATGTGTAACAGAAAATATTTTTGAATAATAATTTTAGAAATTTAAATATAAAATTCTTTCTGCTAAATAGCTTTTCGAGTGACGTCTGTTTTTATCACTGATGCTCATGATGATGGGGACAGTATGAGGTAAATGTCCGCTACACTCTTTGTCAAGTGATGGATCTGCCATAATGAAGACAATGAATGAAGTTTTTATATAAAAACTTTCAATAAATATTATTGTCAGGGGAAAAATAATTTAGAATGCTGCATTGGTGTTGAACATTGTAATGTTTTAAATTACATAGACTATTTAATTTGCCATTAATCTCCTTTTCAGAAATATAAAACTTGTTGTTTAATTATAACACTATATAACACTGCATATTGCTCCCTATTGGGTTAATATTTTTTTTTCTTTATAATAAGTTATAATCCATTTAGCCTTGTCACAAAATATAGATTTTTATACCGTTTTTACGAAAAGTGTTCATTGCAAAAATTACTTAAGAAAGTTACTAGGAATGTTTAGTAGTCCTCGTGGACATTCTAAAGTCAGTCTAAGCGATCGTACCATGTACCATGTTATTTAATTTTATGTACATACAAAAATCAAAAGACAGGAACTAAATAGGAGACTTGGACAACTCTACAAGCTACTAAGCCGCAAGTCAACCTTAACTGTGACCAACAAACTTACCGTTTATAAGACGTTACTGAGACCTATCTGGACGTATGGATTCGAACTGTGGGGAACTGCTAAACCCTCCAACATCCAAAGAATACAGTCCTTTCAATCCAAAATCCTAAGAATCATAGTTGATGCACCCTATTACGTCGCAAACTCCTTACTCCACAATGACCTCAAAATCTCTTTAGTTAAGGACATCATTGCAACCCGTTTTAATAAATTCCACTCTGGCCTTTCCATGCATCCCACTCCTTTAGCCCAAACTCCATCCAGTATTACCCATCCTGATAATCCACCACGTCGCCTGAATAGGAAATGGCCCCGTGACCTTCTCATTGCCAACACTTCATAAAAAAGAAATAATATGATGAGAGAAAAAAACAAAAACAACATGTGTATTGTAAATAGAGATAAAGGAGTTCTGCCATTCTCCATCAAGTGAAGTACACGCTAAGATCTTTCTTATTTTTCTGTATTTTAAAAAAAAATATTTTTATTTATTTATTTNNNCCTGTTACAAGAGAGGGCCTTGTGTTTTAAATATTTATTTATTTATTTATTTATTATTTACTTAATTATAATTTTTTAATTAATTTTTACTTTGACTATTAACCAGTACATTACTATATACAAAACATGTAGAAAGTAATAAATAATAAAGTTGAAAAAAAAAAATTATGTATTGCTAATTTTACTGAGATATCGGAAGTCTGCTAAGTTTACACCGCTTTAAGTGACAGGTTCTACTTTCACCAAGAAGAAATATTATTTCATAAAAGCTTATGACTTAAAATTCAACCTTAACTTCTGAGCAACAACTGAAGCATTGAAATAATTGAAGGACAAAAACTCAGAACATCAGATAGCTTCGACTCAAACGTCAAACAACTTTTTAAGTACTTTCAAGTTATTCGAACATGTCGTACTTAAACATTCATGACAGTACTTCCTAACTACCTTCATGGAAGTGCTTCTATGACTGAACTTGCACAGAGTAAGCGAGACTATATCATATCTGTCCTCGGTAACTGTTGCACTATTAACTTGGCACTCCTAGCTGCAGCCATTATTATAATTAAACAAGTTCCATCACATGCATGCGGAAACTCGAGGAAATAAGAGGTGGGGAGGGTACTTGATGAGGCCTACCAGGGAATATTTAGAATTGCAGGATAATAAATTTAATTTCGGTTCTTCGATCAGCCCCCCCCCCCCACCCACTCCCATTGAGTATACATTACGATCATTCCCCAATTGATTAGGTCCCAATTAATTTAGGCCCTCGACATCTCAGCCCTATTGGAATGTATTGTTTCTTGGAAATTGGAATTGAAAATATTCATACTCCATTTCCAAATCAGCCTTCAAGTGATACTAATTAAAGTTTGAAGCCACAGTGGTACGTTCATATTTTAGTGATGTCTCCACATAGCATTTGGCTAATTTATCTGGGGGAAGGTTAATTCTACAAGCCTCATTGTTCAAGTGTTCAACTAATTTTCTTTTTGACATCTATTTTTTATTACCTTCGTATGTCTTTGTTTTCTTTTTTTAATTTAATACTTCTTTCTCCTATTTCCGTACGTGTACAATAAGTTTTAAATATAGTCCTAGTTCTGTTTAAAATATTTTATATTATAAGCCTATTGTTTATTTCTACTTTTTTATATTTAATTTTGTAATTAGGTCAGAATCAGCTATACTGTTATTCAAGAGGACTTGAGTCCTAGAATAAAGTTTATTTTTCTTTCTTTCAAGTAATGTAGCGAGAATCCCATCTACTCTTTATAAAATTACTTCTTTCACAAATTATTTTATCTTTATTAGTTACTCTTTTATCGTCTAGTAATAAAGTGAATATTTTATTTATTTTTTTATAATAATACATAAAAGTAACTCATTCTTTTTGCATACAACATTATGGCCGGATTTATGATTTCAACTACTCTCTCTGCAGATAAACAATTTGAGCAATTTCAATGTTTCTTTCTTTTGCCCTGCTTTATGTATCGTACTGTATTCAGCTGTCTCCATATTAACAAGTAACTTATTGGACATTTCTTTTATTTTATAAAATTATTTATAACAAATATTCTATAATTGAATTGATTTTTTTCTTACATGAGGGAAATCGGGAGAAACGGCGATGTTTATAACTGAACATCACTTGCTGACGCCACGATGATGTCGCTAAGCCAATGTCGAAACTATGTTTATTAACGATAAACACCTTGGAAGCAGTTTACCTGCCTTTACATTCATCGAATTTGTTGGTGGTTGAATCAGTTCACTTAGGATTTGTTTTTGTTTTTTTAAACGGTAGAAAATAAACGCTCTTAGGATTGGACTTCATAAAAAACTGAGGTATTTTATAATTATATTGCAAGATTCACTAAAATATATCTTTACTTTCTGTTAAAGCCTCTTAAATACATTTGAATTTAAAATAGAAATGACCTTTTGAGAAAGTAAAATATATAATCAGGGTTATCAAATAAAACCAATTCTACGCACTTTTTTGTTAAACTTTTTCTTGCTGACCGCTTTCAAAATCAATGATTCCATCCTCTGAACTCAGTCACCTAATAATGAGTGATTCTGTCTTGGCAGCTCTAGATACAATCAAGTTTATTTGATAACCCTGATTGTCATCACTTCGCTTCCAACGCAAATTAAAGGACAAAATATATAAATTTCCAATTACCATAACAATTCCATGCATGTTAATGATTTGACAGATGCATGTTAATGATAAGACGAATACTGATATATAGAGTTCATATATACGAAAAATACAGAAAAAGAAGCAAAGATGCCACCACCATGGGCCACTGAATTTAGGCAAATTCAGTATTAATGAAAACCCATAGATTTTGACCTCTTCTTATGTCAATTTTAAAATCTTTTTGAGAAAAGGAAATTCTATATTATTATAATATAGCTGGACTTTGATTTGCCAAGTGGAAGAACTATTCTTCAGGCTGTATTATAAATGAGGGTCACTCGAATCTGCATCGAAAATGTTATTATAATTTAGCATAAATCTGCGAGATTGTCCCCAGCCTACCTTACTGATGGCGAACTCTCCCTTGGTCTAGCGGGTCCTGTAACAGGGTTAGTCCGACCTGATCGGATTACAGTTCCTCGGAGCTGAGCGTACCCCGGGGCAGACCTTGGTCAGGATCCAAGCCTTGGGTGTAGCCGTCTCCTTACGTTTCCACTTAGATATCTTGTGAATGAGTGAGTCATGTGGAGTACAGTTTGATGAGGTTTGTCAACAAACCACTGATACATTCTTCCCCTTTTTATATGCTAACCTGGAAATTCCTATATTCAGAGATCAAGTTGTCCTGCACATCTCTATATAACAAATGACAGGTTCATTAAGGAAAACTCGATTCTCTCTGGCTTAGGATCGGTAAAGACTTATCTTTCTTAAATGTAAAATCCTCTTTCCTACTGTGCAATTTGTCGTGAATAGTTCTTTTCTTCTAGATAATGAATGATGAATAATTTCAGTCTTCCTGTTCCGTAATTTCTCTATTGTTCGCCCACATGCAATTCCCTTGGGGTAAGCAAGTCTTGAACGCCTTTCTTCCTAAGTTATGGACTATTACATTCCTTTTGTCTTTATGTAATGAACTATTCATTTTCTGTTCTAGATGTATGTTAAATTCTTGTTTTCTTTACTTTACAATGATTGGTGAGAGATTCCTTTCTTTTGGTTCACAAAAGGAGTATAATAAATCTCCTCCATCTCTATAAATATTAACCACTACCTGTCTCACAAAATGGTAAATAGTTGTTAAATAACTTTTTCGGGTAAATAACTTTATTTTTCTATCGGAAATACAAATATATAATTAAGAGATTTAAGGTAACTCGGGAATACAAGCATTTATTTTGTTTTGTGAGTGGCAGTATTTCCATTTGTCGCTATATCTTTTTTTTTTTTAGAAGAATTTGTCGCTCCATTAAGTGAAATACGTCAATACCTTCTCTACTCCAGGCTAAAAGGGCTTAATTTTTGTTATAAGACCAAAAACTATTCTGATAAATATATTTCCCTTACTTAACTGAATGTATTTCTTTTTTAACATTGATTAATGAGGAATTAACAATCAGAAGTAGTGAACAATAACTTTTCTTATGCTTTACAAATAATAAACAAAGTCAAATATACGAGGCCAGATCCTATAGCATTAATGCTAATACACTATGAGTATAGGTCGGTTTAGTAGTGTGTGAATGTTTGTTGTTCTCTGTCATCTTTAATTTTTAAAATAATGTATCAAAAGTAGGTAAGCTTTTTTTCTGACAATATTTTTCTTGCTAGACCTACTACAAAGCTCTTAGTAATCGTAAAAACATAATTTCTATAACATGTAATTTAATAATTTTTGTATTGTATCATTCTTGCAGCTAATTTCCTAATAAGGAAAATATTTTCAAAGTAAAAAAGAGGGTTTAGTGCCCAACTGTAAATTATAAAATAAAGAAACTAAATTCTTTCAATTTTTCTGTTATGAACTGAAATCAGGAATACAAAATTGATAAATCATTGATGTCTTAAATTCTTTTATTTTGCATTTATATATATCCCACATATATGTGTGTGTGTCTTTGTAATAATAGCTGACACATGTCATTTTCACACTTTTAAGTTCTACATTAAAAGAAGAAAAACATTAAGGTAGATATAATGGAGAGTATATGACCATAGAGATTAATCTTCTGTTTTGTATATGACAGAGATCATGATCATTTGATCCTTGTGGCAACACGTCCCCTCTCTCTCCTTCATGATAGACCTGAAGATGGCATACAATGTAAGCTGAAACCTCGTCAGATAAAAAATACATATTTTTTTTAAATTTTATTTTTTTTATAAACCTTGACCGTACTTCAACAAAAATTCTCTACTAATAAAGAAGATATTTGGGAAGCTCCCTTCTTCCCCTACCTACCTGTCTAGAGCCAGCGTAAGTGATTTTACCTTTTCTCTTCATAATCCTTTTCGGCTCCCAAGGTCATTTACTCCTATTTTGTTCAGCAGTAAATACTCTAACATATAAAGGTTATTTGCTTAGTTTTCCCAAATTTCCTGTGACGAACTTATCTTGGGATTGAAAATTAAGGCCTATAAAATAGGCTTGTGCTAACGTTATGTTGGTATGATCATATTTATTTCAATTAATGGAAGATTGTTTTAAACGAATAATGAATTCCCCTTCACTCTTATCAGTTTCTCAAAGATTTGAAATGTCAGACTTCTTCCTTTGTAACTAATTTAAGATTTGTGCCTATATTACACGATCAAATAAAAAAAAGGAAGGGCTACCAATTTTTACGTGGACAGTGCTTCGTAAAAAAGTCCGTCACTCAAAAGAAGTATATTTTAAGCAGAATTCTCAACTATATTGTTTTATTCAAAGATTGGCAGAAATAAGAATAAAAAACTTAAGGAGTCTATATTAATATATGCACTGTTACATTACATCTAAGATTAAATGAAAATATTTTATTTCCCAATTTTACTGTTTTATTTAATGAAAAAAATACAATGAAATATTTAATAACTTTATAAGGCTTAATAAATCGTTGACTTCCATGAAAACATTGTATTCAGATTTAACTGGATGGCTAAAAATTCGGAAAGAATTTTTAACCAGGACATTTTTTACAAAATTATCGAAAGTCTCCCAGCTGGGATGAACAAGGATCTGGCGTAAGGCGATCATTATAAGGCTATAAGTCTGAAGGGAACATCTTTATTTGCATCATCTGATTTATGATGAGTTGGCGTTATCATCAGCCCTGCGAGAAGATGGATGGATCCTCTCCACCCCTTCCCACTACCCCCACGAATCATTTCCCTTCTTATTTGTCCATGGCTGAGCATCTAAGCAAATCTCTCCTCTGCTTTGGCTGATAAGATATCCTCGCTCATTCATGAAGTGATTTCAGCAGACTTTTTATTTTTCAAGAAAGTAGATCATCAGTTTAGGTTACTACTACTAATGCCGTCACGTAGAAACTCCGCAAGATTGGTAAATATGTTTACAAGTATATTAGATGAAAATGAATACAAATATATGACCTATTTATTCAGTAGAGAAGGAAAGTTAGATCTCTAGGACTTATTCTTATCCGATCGGGATCAGAAGATATTGAGTATATGAATCATATAATTCCATGTAAATATCGTTTTACTGTTGTAATCAATATATGTTAAAAAATCCCACTTTTGACTCTTTAATTTTATAATACCATATTTTCCTAAGCTAATAGTAACGAATATATTGATGATTTTCGAACTTGTAAATAGTATTACTGTTCAAACAATTAATGAGAGGGAATAGAAAAAAAAATGTATCTGTCCCAGCCAGGACTCGAACCTGGATCTCCTGGTGGAAATCCAGGTTCGAGTCCTGGCTGGGACAGNAATAGATCTATAATTTTACCGCTATGGATGAAACATGAAATAACCATAAAACATGGCCTCCATGGCAATATCTTTAATAAGGCAACTGGTGCAAGATGTGGCGTATAAAAAATAAATGAAAGCAAGTGTATCCACGTCAGATTCAATCTCCGCACCAAGCCTCCACTTAATCCATCCCTCAACGAAATTCCTATTCCCCCATCCAACTCGGTAAGATACCTCGATTTCTACTTTGACTCAAGACTAACTTGGAGAGAAGACATAAGGCAAAAGAGACAAGACCTAAACAGGTACTACGGACTATTATATAGACTACTCGGACGAACATCGGAATTATCAGTACACAACAAATTAACAATATACAAAACTATTCTTAAACCTATTTGCACATACGTTACAGATCTCTGGGGCACCGCTAAACCTTCCAACATCCAACGCATCCAATCCTTCCCGTCCAAAGTCCTCAGAACCATTGTTAATGCTCCCTTCTTTGTATCAAACTCTACCCTTCAACAATGACCTCAAAATCGACCTCGTCAAAGACATGTTTCCCATTCGTTTCTTCAAACTCCATTCCCGCCTCATACAACATCCTAATCCCATAGCAAATATACTATCCTCCCAAACCCATCCCCACGGCGACTTAAAAGGAGATAGCCCAGTGATATTCTACAACAAGAGAACATAGTTAAATTTATATATTATATAATGATGTTGCGGTGTAGTAAACAGTAGTACTTAAACTCTGTGTTTTTAAGCAATGCAGCTATGTTCTTCCTAGAAGCTTCAATGCATTAAACCCGGAATAAAAATTTATACATAAAATATTTTCTGTTATTCCTTATATAAGGTTTACATTTTTCAAAATATATTTTTCATAGATCTTCTATTAGTTTATAAATTATTTAAAGATGTAAGCTAAATAAATATTCCATGTTTTCTTTTCAGTTAAAAGAACCGCTTCACAAGCTAGTAGTAGTTCTTTCAGGGTCAAGGGTACGACCTTCTGAAATTGCACTCCAATAATTTTTTTTTTTTTTTTTTCAACAAAAATACACTTATCATACGTTAATACGCCATATGAGTGTATATTTTTATATCACTGTGTATTGTTAGTATAATAAGATCCATTATTTATTGTTATTTATTCATATATATACATTTATGATGCGCAGGTGTGAAAGGTGTACCGGGTCCACGAGGAGAGAGGGGTGAGCCAGGGTTGAAGGGTGCCAAAGGTGACGAGGGTGAGCGTGGTCCCCCAGGGCTTCCAGGCCTCAACGGAATATCTGTGAGTTCAAAACACTTTTTTTCTTTTTTTTTTTTCCTCCCAGGAAATGAAGTTTTAACAGACTCAGCGTTAGGGGAGAGGCGAAGAATTCCAATTCTCTCATTCGTATCGGATCGGAGAATTTTTCCATCCTATGTATAAAGGAAGGTGTAGTAGAGCGAGTCATATTGCTTTGAAGGTTTTCATTAAATCCTATTGATTCATGTAGTAATATTAAATAATTAATTTTAAATATGTAAGAAAATAAACCTTGTGGAGTTTTTATTTCGAATTATACCTGACTTAAAACTAAAAACACCAAATTTGGAGTTTATATTTTTTTTGGAGGGGAGAATCGCGGTAGTTCATTTTACAATAAAGAAAAAAAATAAAGACAAGAAAAATTTTGTAAATAAAATAAAGTAAAGATTGGAATCCACAAAGCGATTCCTTGTGGGAGAAGGGGTCGATGTGGCGTCCAGTCACCTCAGAGAGGATACCATTACGGCAGGTTACACAGCTCGATTGCCCTAATATCCGGAATCCTCCCCATTAACAGTGAATTGGTAGCATACTGTTATTAGTAGCAGGTAAGGCAATACGGGAATTATCTCAAGTAGAGAGCGACTCCTAACTGCCTAACTAGCTGTTTTAATTAGGGAGGAGTAGTCTCTCTACGGATTTCAACTAGTTAATGGGATTTAGTTGGGATCCGCTCTGAGTAACTACGCTATAGTTATGCTTTATGTACGTCTGCACAGTGCATGCGTACAGAGTATTCAGTATCCTCTAGTGACGGGATGAGTGGCAAGAGGCATCTTTGGGCAATATACAAAGAACGAACAGCTTCTTACGCAAATAATATATATATATATATATATATATATATATATATAAAGAAGAAAAATCATCCAACACACAAAAAGTATACAATTATCGAGGAGACTAGTTGCCCTTCGACAACGAAAAATAAAGAAAAGGTATCTCAAAGGATGAATATTCTTTCTTTCTTAGATTTGTGTGTGAGCACATATGTAAATTGCAAAATGTCACAGTTTTGAGATTTTCTTTTATGTAATTAGACACTTGATTTTCTAAAAGTTTCTTAATTGGTGGTCAAATTTTTATTTTTATTTTTTTTTTTTTTTTTTACCTGTGAGTGATAAGATGATTCTCTTGTCCTGTAGAGTCAAAAATAAAATAAGGAGATAAATAGAAAATATGCTATTTTTATGTCTATATTACATTAGATAATATTTATTATTGTTTGTATCATAAAATATAATACATTATTTGTTATCTATAAACAAGAATAAATAATGTATCATTGTTATTTAACAGAAATTTACGCAAATTATTTTTGCAAGTGTTAATAATTATTAAAAACAGAATTCTTTATTTATGGAAAGAATTGCTTTGTTTACGACAAATACAAATGAATCCGTAAGATCAAAGTTTAATTGAATATATATATAAAAGGAACCAATTTATATTGATTGAACTTTTATCATGGTGTTTTCATTATAATCGATGAGTAAGACATTTTTTTAATTATTTAATTATTGAACTTTTTAATTTTGACTATAAAAGTAACTTAACTGTTAATTATATTTTTTTTTAATTTTAATAAAATAGTTAGTTATTATTGAGAGAAATATTAAGTATTAAAATATGAGATTATATGTAAACTACAATTTTAAGTTCATCACTCTAATAGAAGCCTAATATTGATATCAACAAAACGAAATTTGTTGTGCACTATTCATCAACTCGTATATTAAGTTACAGTTAAAATCATGATATCTGAGAGGGACATATTTAATTTAAACGTTACATAACTTAGTATATATTCTACATTTATTTTTACTGAACGCTTGTTTTTTTCTTTTAATTATTGAATTATTAATGAAAAGGGGTTGAGGAATTGAAATCATGGTTAGAAACATTACCAAATCACCTATTGCAATAGGAATTTATAATTTATTAAAACTCAATAAAATATGGTATTTAAATGTCAAGTGTGAGTATATATATATATATATGTATATATATATTTATATATATAATTTGCTAAAGATGGCCCTGAGAAATTTGGTCTTACGAAATGGACTTCTCATAAGCTGCATAATTAAAACTAGTTCCTGTGTCCTGGACAAAGTCCGCCGCTTGAAGTAAGGGGCCCATATGAAATATGAAATTCCCTACAATCAGGTTTTGGGAGTTTTCTGGCGAGAAAAAGACCAAAATAAAGCAGGGAACTGTTGAAAGCCTGACTCGAGGGACAACAAAAATAAGGCTCTATATAAAACTTTACTAAAAAGTTGAGCGCCCAAATCAAGATCAACCAACCAACCGTGAAAAATCAATAGAAATTCACATCAAGTTGCTGTGCATAACGGTTCAATTCTCTACTTCTTTTGATTTCCCAAAGGTTAGGAGCTAATTTACTAATCGTTTGCATTGTTATTATTTAAATGATATTTTTTCATTTTATTTCGTATCCTATCTTCTCCTAATCTTCGTCGATTCTATATATTAGGTGTCAAATATGGTGTCGTTCATATTCAAATTCATTTGTGTGCCTACATATATATTCTTCATGAGGTAGTCATGGTTAAATGGTTAGCGTGAGGGAGCATTTTGAAGATTGAGTTCTAATCCCGGTTCCTCCTCTTTCCCTATACTTTTTTCAAGCAGTTCTCTGTTTGAAAGGGAGCGATTTAGTCATTTTGATAATTTGCTAGCGGTAGGCTTGAATATTTAGAACCCTCCTGAAAGAACTATCGACGATGAAGCGCTTCTCGAAGCGAAGGCATGTATAGTGAGATCCGGCAGTCTACTGGTGTTATCAAGTCTAAGGAGAAGTAAACCACTGTAGAAAATCTGAAGGAAAAGGTTAGACGAAGGTCTGTAACAGGACCTCTGGAAGAACTAACAGAATACGAATCCAAATGTGTACATGAGGGTGCGTAAGACAGGTTTAGAACTCTGAGGTAAGACAGAAATATGCGCATATAAGTAGAGATGGCGCTTGTGTGTGTGTGTGTGTGTATATATATATTTTTTTTTTCTTTTCTTTTTTATATTTTAAACTTGCTTGATAAAAGAATTCATTCTTGATTCATTCATGGTTTCAATCGAACAAGAGAGAGAGGGCTGGTTTAGAGGGTCATCTACATAGAAAATAAAATCTCCATTATTATTGATATAAACAAAAATTATAACGCAAAATAAGATGCTCATTTTCTAATTCTCAACTATTTTTGTTGTTCCAATGGAATGCAAGTTATTTGACATATTAATCAATAATGTATACTTCATTCGTCTGCATACTTCATCTGTTAAATAAATAAAAATATTAAAAAAATAAAAAAACAGTCCCGCAAGAGAGCGTATAACTACTAGGGAAAAATACATGTTAAAGATGTATTTATTCTCTATGTACATATCCTACAGGTGCACTAGAGAAGGCGTATGGTCAGCACATTTCAATGAAGAATCGTACCTAATTAGGGCTGATTGTTCCCTGGGAGCACACTAGGAATCCCCTGGGCCAATACAAACAGAAGCACATAAAGAAAGAAACACACTGTGCGTTCTGCGCTTTGAACCTTGGACCTTTAGCTCAGGAGTCCAGTAACCTAAACACCAGACAACCGTGCTCCATCCGTCATATATAGTTCATATTTAAATTCTATCACAGTGACCATTAGCATGACTATGATATAAGTTCTAGTGTTAGTGAAAACAGATGGAATGATGTAAAACTTCTGTATTATTGATTTTTGACTGACTGTGTTATTTATTGAGACTGCAAGCTCATTTTGTATTAGAATGAAGATACAATTTAAATCGTAGTAGGTATAATTAGTACAAAATTTTGTTAGGGTTCGGTCAAGGTTGTACTAGGTATATTGTATCCTAAATAACCATGTCCTAACGAATAGATAGCAAATTGTTATATATTGAGATTTATAATATGGATCTCATTGGCATTTTTTTTTAAGGGTTATTATTAATATTTGAATCTAGTGACATCCCCATTGCGTCTTAAAAGAATATAATTGCTCTCTTATTGTTGAAAAAAAATGTCTTCCCTTGAAAATAGAAATTTCGAGGGAAATTCCTGATAAAATCTTTCTTCTTATTCCTCACTCCTCGTTCATTTAAAAATAAATAAATGGAAAAAAGTTCCTCCGAAATTGAAATAATTTAAGGAATGATTTTTACAAATATTTCCTCGCCTTTCTCATTTTCTTCTCCAACATTATGTCCTTCCCTGGTAATGACACACTATTTCACGAAATTGAGAAAAACATAAATCTCATCCCCCATGATTCTCTTTAGTTATTTTTTTCTATAAAGTAATTTTCTCATCAGTGTATGAAAATGGCGTCATAATAGTTAATGAAGTATATTTTAGATAGCTAACCTTCTCCATTTCAGATCTTTCTTAATTTAAACAAAGATCAATAGTACTTAAGATCGAAAAAAGTAAAATTCCGACATGCAGAAACTACATACATTTGGACTGAAAATTGCGAAAAATACTCTTTAAACCTTACACGCCAAAAAGTTCTAAAGAAAAAAAAAGAAGCCTTTTTAAGACTACCTGAACCCGACTGGTTGGGGAAGAGGATAGTGTACATTCAATCATACTTAATCATAATTATTAAATGTTTTCTATCTACAACATTTTTGCAATTCACCATGTTATCCGTCAAAGAGTGCGTCATATAGATCGTTCAAAAAAACAGTAGTAAAATTCCCACACCCACCAGAAAAACTGACTACTGAAGAATCCAACTAAAATGTCCTTCACATAGGGACTGCCTAAACTAAGAGAATTCATCATCGTACTTAATAAATATTTGTATTTCAACATTCAAAAACATTTAAACCTCCACTTTCATAATTCCGGTCATTCCATACTTTTCTTTTTGTATTTAAAAGTAACATAAGAAATCTATTTAGGTTATAAAAACTATGTTTGCTTCTAGATTGTTAATTTATGATTTAGGATTTAAAAACCTTTTACACTTAATCCATACATTTCTCAGTCTCCTATTTCCTAAATTTATCGCTATTGTGATCATAGCCTTTCTTTTTGCATTTAAAAGTGGCAAGAGAAATTTCATTAATAAAAAACCACTTATTGTGACTTCTAGACAAATAGAATAATTATAATTTATAATTTAAACACCTAATTCAATCAGTTCTGGGAACAACCTCTGTTTGTTTCTTAAATCGAAATGTTGTGTATGTAATGGATTAATTAATTTGTAATAAGTCATTAGGAGACGTAGTGGTTACCCAAAAATTATTCTTTTTTTAAATTTATAGATATGAAAAATATATCCCTCTTTGTATTTCTATAACTAATCGTAAAAAATATTTTAAAAATGTAAATAAAAAAGCTTTTATGACTGGATAGACGTAAGTTGAAGAGCTTACTCAACACTTGCGGCGGTAATGGCTGGGATACTTGACTTTATAGTCGCAGTAGAGTGCTTGAGCGATAGTTCAGTATTTTTTACGGCTCACGAGAATGAAGCTCTTGTCCGTTTCGAATCCTTCAAAAGCTTCACGGCTCTAGTCCTGGAGGCTTTATGAACACAGGAGTGGTTTGAGGCATCCCTGATGGCACGCCACGACATAAGCACCTGTCTCCACTCACTGCTTACATTTGACTTTGGAGAGTGTGCTGCTTATGGAAATCCATAGGCTCACTATTGTTGAAATGAAACTTACCAATAATTGATGATTTTCATCTAGGTTTAAAGATAAACCATATCAAAAATTATTTACCATTTCTTCAAATTCGAAGACTGAATTCCCGACCAAATCTTTTTTCTCATGACGGTTCGACGGTCAACCAGTAATCTCCAAACATAATACAGTTCATGCAAAAATGACTGTATCACATTAGTAAATAAATTGATAAACGTGATCGATAAATGATTCGTGGCAAACGAACATGACAGCTTGCTTATGATAGTCCAGTGATAAATTTATTGTTGTAATAATCCTTAGTGATTCTGGGATAAGGATTTATTGTTTAGTATTATAAAGTAGTAAGTAATATTTGTCATCTTTAATTGTATAATAATGTTTATTATTATTGGATATATTGGATATATTGGATGCCTCCATGTTGGAGGGCAGTAGTGATAGATTATTAGCATTTGAATTTGTTAATAAAATAAAGATATTGTATTACTTAAAGGTAGTTATTTTAATCACTCAGAGCCCGTAACATTTTATCTTGGACAGGATTATAATTTATTTTAATTGCAGTTCTCAGCAGCTTATTACACGCTCGAAAAGCAATGCTACTTGAAAGGTTATTCTGCTTAACATACTTTTTGCCTAATGTATTGTGCTTTCAAAAAGTAACAAGGAATTGATTATTTGAAAGCACTCTTATACTTGAGAGAAGGGTCTATTGTCTTTTTGAATAAGCAGGAAACTAGTTTTTGGTTTGAATGGGGGCAGTACAGGTTTTCTGTAGAAACTCCCAGTTTGGCTGTACACATTTCCCAGTTCGGCTTGGAACTAATCCCAGGATAGTAGTCACAAACCCAAGAACAAGTTTACATGGCTTTTTCTGCATTCGTCGGATACACATTGTGCTAAGCATAGCTCAGTATTGATTCGTCAATCAACTAATTTATCTTAAATAATGGAAAGAAAAAAACTTATCTATTGCAGGGTGTGAAGTTCAACAATTAGATAATAAAATAAACGACACTTCACACTTAAGTTGTTTTTATTTGGGCTTTGCCATTTCGAAAAATCAAACACAAAATTTATATCGCACGCAGTAAAAGCACTACCTACTACTAAATTTAAATAATTTAAATTATATTCCATTGACGAGGATCATTATTAATGAGTTATGATTTTTCTTTTATTATATTAATTAAAGCCTTAAGCTATTGTCTTGTATATATTATTAAAGACTGGGGAAGTAGGTAGCGTGAGGACCAGACGTGTACAGGAAGGAGCCAATTGAAAGATGCTTCCTTACTTTTGAGAATAAAGTTTACGCGGAAATCTCTATTAGAACCTTCAAGGCTTGTCTCGTCCTTCCACGAAGCAGCTCGCCAGCGGCCCCCCGAGTTACTGATAAGTTAGTATCCGTCTGAGGCAGATCGCGTGGACTGGTCATAACCTCTGCAGTGCCGGTAACAGTGAAGTAATAAGAGACAGTTAATATCATGTTATATTGAGGCCTTTTGTAAATAAGCATATTTTATTTATGTGTACATATTAATTAATTTATTAACTGTATGAAATTTAATTTTTCTATTTACTTATTTATTAGTCAATAAGGACAGTAGATTGGACCGTTGTAAGTAGGTATATTTATTTATTATGATAAATTAACATTTTTTTTAATTTTGGTTCCAAATTATTAGTGATCCGCAGCCCATGACAATATCTTGCTTGTGTAAGATTCAACCTACCATATGTTTGCAGGGCACTCCAGGGGAGAAAGGAGAGGTCGGCCCAGCCGGTCCCCCAGGCCCTAAGGGCGAGAGAGGCCCTCTAGGCCCTAGTGGCGGCGAGAAGGGAGAACGCGGCAAGAGAGGACGACGAGGGAAGCCTGGGCCTCCAGGCCCTCCGGGCAAGACTGGAGACATCGGCTATCCAGGAGTTACAGTGAGTAAAACATTCCTACGTACTAGTCAGCTATTGGCAGATTTCATTAGGGAAGCTAAAACTGTGCTTCATTCTAAGTTGTGTAAGTGTAGGATGTAGATTTTCAAAATAAGGAAACCAAATCTCGATATTATCTTCGTTTTGCGCACCGCTCGATGAGAGTTTTTTTTTTTTTTTAACTAAGGTGTTAGTGGAGGGAGAGGCTATCTACAGGTTGTAATCTCGTTTTAAACCTCCATGGCTTAGGACAAGCTTTCATTTATAAATATAAGCTTGCCCTGAGCGGGATTCGAACCCGCAACGCCAGGATTGCGAGACCCAAACGGATACCCTGGCGCTTCCTCTTGAGTGCTTTAATGGCTGTAATTGGTTAAAGGAGAGGGGACTAGAAGAAGATTTAAAATTAAAATCTTAATATCTTCGTTATTATTAGTGTAACAAAAAAATTACAACGTAATTTTTTTAAATGGTATTTTCATAATTTATTATTAAATTTTTAATGAAAAACGCATATTATGGAAAATATTTAAGAATGAAAATTTCACAGTTGGTCAGGCCTTCTTATTTTTAAAATATTGAAACCAAATTTAGAATTTAGGCTTTCTATTACAAATGCTTGAATAAATTCCATTTTGACTGATATTTAACAAAAGGAAAGACCAAGACTTGTCGAAGCGAGTCAAAAAAAAGGTTATATTTTATAATCTTATAAGATAGGTGGGAATTGAAAGATTCACATGAAAATTTATAATAATTCTAACGTTTGAGTTATTTTTCTTCCTACATTAGTATTTTTTCCTACGTTCTGTATTCGACGTTTCGAGCCCTTTTTCTTTTAACTTTGGCTCATCTTCAAGTTCAATTTCATTTTACTTTTTTTTTTATATATATACTTACTTACTCCTCAGCTCACATTTAGAATTGAATGAGCCGGGTTAGCTCATAGGATCCGTTCGTGTCTCACAAGCCTGGCGATGCGGGTTCAAATCCGCCCATGTCAAGCTTTTATCGATAAATAAAATTTCATGGTTGTATATAATGGGATGGCAACCGGTAGATAGCCCCTCTCTCCATGACCATAAATAGTTAAAAGGAAAGCTAACAAATATTTAATAAATAAAAAAAAAAGAATAAAAAAAACAACATATTTTTAGGGACGATCTTTTAACGACAAGTGTAGATAAGAACCTTTTTTATCAAGGTAAATATGACCTTGCCTTTACTTTACAGTCTTTAATCAAAACAAAGTATTTTTTTGAAAAAAAATATATATCGGATTCAAAAGACTGTTGAAAAAGTTCACAAAGATTTCTGGAGTTGATACTGCCTCTCGCTTGAGTCACGAGCATGACCACACTCATAAACATGCATTTTTTTTCTTCCTTTATCAGCAAAGGTGAGATAAGCGGCTCTCAGGAGCACTGATAAAGCTTCTTTTAAGTACAAGAAGAGACAGGGGGATGTAAAAGAACCTCATGACACACGAGTGGCTTTTTGTATGGAAAACACTTCCTCTTCTGAGAGATACGTAGTGATGGTAATGAGGGGTGAGAAAAAAAAATGATATCAGCCGCTTGCGGGGAGCATAAAGACAACTAGGGCACGCTCTCATATGCTATGCGTTTTCATCGGGGATAAATGAAAGTCATTTTGTCTCCAAGGATTCTCACTTAAAAGGCTACAGTGACCTAGACAAATAAAATATATAAATATATATATATATATGCAGAAACTAATTTAAACCACTAGTTTCAGTAGAATTTTCTTGAAAGTCATTTTGACTCCAAGGATTCTGACTTAAAAGGCTACAGTGACTTATACAAATAAAATATTTATTTTTTTTATAAGCAGAAACTAATTAAAGCCACTAGTTCCAGTAGAATTTTCTTGGAAAAAGTCTTATACCTGTAGTATACTAAAGTAGTTTCGTACGGTTATATTCTAATGGACAATTGGAGAATACTTCCTAAAGTAGCTAAAAGATAACACAGTAAGCAAAAACATTAAAGCCAATATATGATTACATAAAACTCTCGCCTTCAACATTTTTACATATTTCATCAACATTGGAAATTACGTTATGCAGAGTAAAATATTAACCTAAATGAACAATTGAAGAATTTTTCATTTTTTCTCCAAATCAAAATAATTGCTACTTCTCGCTGCATGAACCTCATTCAACTTGTAATGTTCGATTCATAGCATAAAAAATTCCACAGAATTATATACATGGCTTATACAAAATTAAATTAAGAGTTGTAAAAAAATTGACTTGGAACCTTTCCTTAAACTTGACATGATGGAGAAGAGTACAAAGAAAAAACGGTCAACCTCTAGGTTATCTGTGCGGATGGGAAGAGCAGATTACCAGAGAAGATTACCGTAGCTTTTGGGGGTTTGGTTTTATGGATTATGATCATAGTACATTATGGCTTTAAAATGATCTAAATGAACCTGGATCATAAGGATTGTCTTTGGTGTTGAGTTCATTAATCATTACCTGAGGCCAAATGTAGTTGATGAAAATTTCGGATTTGGCTTTCTATCGGAAACATTATAAAAAATAAGAATTTATTCTTATTTTCATACTACGCGTTTTTAATCTTACAAATTTCTCAACATAAATTAAAGTCATATAATAACAAGTAATCCAGTTAACCTTAAAGGCTAACCAAAGATAATTCACTCATAATAATCGATAATTCGTTCTGCATTTTAGAATCCGTTTATCCTAGTTCAAGATAATGTGCATTTCCATGTAACCCAACCGAATGAATAAATTCTTATTTTTAATAATGTTTCCGTTTCTCTATATAGAGGAAGAGTTGTCCTTTGATAAGCCAATAGAAACTAAGACTAGGAACAGTAGAACCCTGTGGTTCCTCTAATACTCCTCCGATTCTGCAGATCCAGGCCTCTGTTGGAACGGTTCTTGTTTCAAACACGTCCGGTATTGGGTTACTGTTTGAGTTTAACGAAGCAACTCTCAGTACAATAAGATTAATTAGAAGTTGTATTAAGGCATCGGGACCCTGCTGGAGCCTAGCTCTGCCTAGCCAACTCCTCCACGTTTCACTTTGGAGTGAGTCCTACTTCGCCAACAGTTGCTTATTTATTGTTACCCCAGATCCAATATCAGTCCTAACAAGACCATTTGAGATATGGCGTTCTTCTGACTTGGCTTACCGGCAAATAATTACTGCTTCCTTGTAACCAATCAAACAAACCCACAATATCGTTTGACTGAGAAATATTAGTTGTTTAAGCAAAAACAGAGGGAAAAATTGACTTTGAAAAACAAATAAGTTGAATAAACTTATTATTTACAAAATGTAAATCTTCAATATTTACTCGCTTAAAAATGAAGCGAAGAAGAAACTACAGAAGAAGTTATGAATTTCTTAAAAATCTATATAGGAATTCTCTATAGATTATATTTTACGTAAATACACTCCTTCTTTCAGTGAGGAACGACTGGGATGGTTTTACTCCTGGCTGAAAAAAAGAAAAAAATATTCTTCATGTAGGAGGTCCTTGAACTAAACAGATTTCAGATGCTCTATTAAAAATTAATATAAATAACCCCAATTATCAAAATTATTTGAAATGAGAAAAAGACATTGTGGGAAAGTTTAGAAAACGCATAGTTCTAGACCAAGTAGATGGAGGAGGGATAGGATCGCTCAAACATCTTAATTATATTCTTCAATATCTTAATATGTTATTTTCGTAAAAAGTATTATAAAAAATGAAATTTAAAATGTATTATAAAATACAAAGCAAGTTGGGGTTCCGTCAAGGTTCATTAAAAAAAATACAATTTAAAAAAAAAAAGTTTATTTTTATTATCTGACGACTTTTCGGCTTACATTGTTAGTCATCGTCAGAGGAAGACGAGAAGGGACTTGTTGCCCCCTGGATCAAATATTCATGAAATTTATAAAATGTCTTCAAATTAAATTGAGTTTTATAATTTTTTTTCATCAATCGGGAACATCTAAGATTTTAAAGATTTTTAAATTTTGACATAAATTCATTTTACATAGTTTATGGAATGCATTCATGGACATTTAATGTTATATATTAAAAAAAATATAGATCTTATTTATGAGATATGCCGGGGAGAGTTTATCAATATTCCAACAAACATCTAATTCCTTTGACTTCTCACATATATATTTTTTCCGTTATTCTTTTTTTATCCGCATAAGTTTTAAAGGGGGGCAATGGAAGATAAATATTCCTGTATTAAAAAAAAAAAAAAATCTGAATTCAAGGAATTTAACTACGTTATAATGACATCTAGCGAGGGTAGGTAATGGTCAACGTCCTTTCTTCCCATTTCTTATACAACGAATCAATTTGGAAGTTATTAGTGACAGGAGCTGATACCATTTCGAACAAAACATTATCAGAAAGATTTCTATAACAAATAGCAATAACTACTGCAGTCGAAGCACCTACCTACTCACTTCGCCCAGAATGGATTTCTACTTGAGATTGATCCCATCCCATCCCGCAGGAATTACATATCAGGACTACCTCCTTCTGGAAACATCTCCAATATAAGTGCTGGTTACAGATGGATAGGGTTTCTTTGTCCTGTTGGAAACCTATCAATACTTTATAATCCCTTTGCTCCTTCGGGGTGACTGCCCCCTGAGGGCCTTGGCCTTCTCCGCCCATCCCTCTAGAACAACCCCTACCCTACGAATATCATATTCTCCTTCCACTGATATCTTCCTTTTATCTTGACTTTCTTATTTCTATTATATCAATAGAATGTGTTAATCCGTTATTTCACCCGAGTACTAGACTTTCACGCATTGCTGTACTCCTATTTGTTATATTTTTTACAACTCCACTTCATTTATGCAGCGCCATGAAAATAATGAATACTTTTTTACTACATTGCATTATTAATGGATTGATACTATTTCTTGTTAGAGTGACATTATAACTTGTATAGGCATCACCTTTTTAGAGCTGTGATCAGTTATAAAATAGTGCTTACACAAACCTTGGAATTATACATAAGTTTTATTACTAGTCTTAATTCATTTAGACAATTATTTTTAAGGACAATTTTAATTAAGGAATTATACATAAGTGTTATTACTAGTCTTAAGCTTGAACTTCTCAACTAGCAAGTTATATAAAGTATTTGTTTACCTACTTCACTGGTGCTACTTTTTGAATGGCATTAGATGGTTTTTTTTTAATAAGAACATTATTAGTTATTACATTCTGCACCATAATTCTAAATAATTTTCTTTTCTTCTCTGTTCCCTGTGGAGAAAATATTTAGTTACTTCTTAATATGTCAATAAGATGTTAGAAAACGGTCTGCCAATTGGTACCTTAAAGCTTAAAAGATAGTTTTGTGTGAACCTTAGGTGTGAATGATAAATAGGCCCTTACATTATACGAGAAAGGTTATATAGTTTCCCGAGGAATACCTGAAATAGTCTCTAATTCCTGTTGTAAAAACTTTATTTTTCAAGGAGCTTTACATTTCTAAAGAAACCTAATAAACTTCAAGTTTGTATATATCCCAATAAATGACATCCTATATTTATTATGAAGTAAACATTTTCTAAAAATGTTATACATTTTACAATTATTTTTTAATTATATGCTTTTTAAAATAATTCTGGGTGAGAAGTGAAATTGAGTAGCTATAGAGCAAGACGAAAAGTTCTGATCAGAAGAAATATATTTTATTTACTATGATGATCAATGACCTTGAAATCCCGTTTGTAAAAGAAGTTATCACAACCCGTTTTAATAAATTCCACTCTGCCCTTTCCATGCATCCCAATCCTCTAGCCCAAACTCTATCTAGTATTACCCATCCTAATAACCCACCACGCCGCCTGAATAGGAAATGGCCGCGTGACCTCATCATTGCCAACACTTCCCAATAAGAATTGNATTATAATTTTATAATAATTATTCTAAAATTTGACAAATACTAATGAAGGCTATACTGAGAACTAATGTATGAAATACAGAAGTAACAGAAAGATGGTAACATTCGGGATAGGTCAGTTAGTATTGAAAACTATATGGTTCGGTAAATAAAAATATAGTTAATGTTTTAAGTAAATTCATACTTGGTGGAGTGAAAAATAAGAACCTCTTTGAGAAAATAAGAAATTTGCCAGAAGTGGTAAATTAAGCAAGTAAATTAAAAGATTTTTTTTTTTTTTTTTTTTTTTTTTTAATATTAGAGTAAAAAAGATTTTTAAGTATTCTGACCAAATTATTTTACCCCTTTAAGTCATTCTTAATTACGAATACCATTATTTTTAATAGGCGCGACCAATAAAGAATCATTCTAAAATGAAATTGATATAATTTTGGGGATAGTTGATCGTCGAACCGTCATGAGAAATGATAGGTCGGAAATACGGTCTTAAGTTATTATTATTGCCAAATTTTCGACCTAAATTTCAGGCCTTCTTCTTTTAGTCAAATCTGTTGTACTAAAATTAAAAAAAAAAAATTTTTTTTAGTTTTTAAACTCTTCAGTAGAAGGCATGTCATTATCTTTTGAGTGATTACAATTACTTTTTACAATTAAAATACTTTCAAGTGTTAAAAATTACATTTTAAAATATTAAGAAAATTTATTTTTTACTTTAATCATTCCTCTTGGTAACTGATATAACTTTAAAACAATAATATTATTCCTTCTTTGAATGTAGCATTTTGTAAATTAAAATCACACTGCAAAGAGGGACTTGTAATTCTTAATAATAAATCACGGCCCTATATATTAATAACCATTCAAGGACCTGTAAATTAATAATCAATCATTAATTGATTATTATAGTTTCACAGGATATACCAATGTAATTGATGGCTATACCAAAGAGAAAATTGAGAAAGACAAGGCCAGTATTTACCTCTACAATAAGTGATAGAAAGAAAAAAAAAGTCTCTGCCCCGCAGTTCCAATATAACCAAATTTTCTATTCTTGGAAATAAGTTGCAAAAAGAAAATTTTTTAATTTTTATACTGAATTTCATTGTGATGCATAAATTATTGGAAAGATATGAATTCATAATACGAGGCATAACCAATTGCGGAACATCATAATAGTTTATTGCTGAAGGGAAAAACTTAATCTTCTTTTTCTCGGTTGGTTAAATGCCAGTTGATTTCCTATTTTCAGCTCAGTTTGAGGCTTCCTTAGAACCAGACTCCCAGATTTCTTCTGTCCTTCGGCCCTCTACCCGGAGGACTCCTTGTGTTGGGTTTGATCGGGAGTCTAGTCCTTATCATGTGTCACACGCGCATTCCCCCTAACCACCCTTGCAAACTTCTCGTGTCTCGCTGTTCCTTTTCGTATCCACTGTTCTCAGAATCTTCATTTATGGTGTTCTCAATAGTCTCTATGTGGTGGTTGCGCCAGTTGTAGTCCCGGCCGCGTTTTCATTATTGGGCAGATACATGTTTTGTAAATTCAGATTTTGGCCTCCACGGGCATGAATTATTAAACACTTTTTTATTTAAGGGTAACATTGAATCTCAACATCAATGCCAGATAAAAAATATAGATCTCTAGACCTTCTCAAAATGGCAAACATTTGGTCAATAGTTGCTTCTAGACTGAGATAATTAATGCAAATGTTTATTAAGCTTTGTCGAAATTTGCTTTTTAGATTTCCGTTATTTGAGGGTATTTTAGGTTGGTATAGAATACCATTGACCAATAATGTGCAGGTTTAGTTTGAATGTTGTAGCATCTCCAGCTCACCGCAGAATTCGCATTTTCTTGACGTTTTTTGTTCACGGGCTTCGTTTCACTGCAAAAGATCGAAGCCGACGTTACTTTCCTTTGGAAGAAAGGGATTTTGAGATCTCATGGGAGACTTGCAAGTATAAACCGTTTATTCTACGCCTACTTAGGCCAGTATGTAGAGTCAGCAGTTATTGTCCCTTCTTTCGCAATGAACAATCTAAGGAATTCATATTTCTTTATTCTCGACCGCGATTCACCATGTAGTTCGACAGGTTTCGTCGGTCAGGATCAAAGTTGCATAGTACATATTTAGACTTGCTTCTACTCATGCGTATTTCATTTAAATCGAGTGACCTTCATTCTTCCACATTCCTTTGCATTTGCAGAAAATTATCTGAGATAAGAGCTGCATCATCCGTGCACTACAGGTCCAATGAAATAGGCTTCTCAATTTTGGTAGTTCATAGTTATGTTATTCAGGAGGAGACTTAGTGTACTTCCTTGGTGGGCACTTACTTTAATGTTGGAGTTCAAGCAAACCATCTGGGCTTCAGACGTTTTTACGCTTATTCACAAGTTTTATGCATTTTTCAAATATATTTTCAATATCCTCGACACAAAGTCGAAACACATTATATTCAGACTACTGGCATAATTTTCAGTCTCATGCTTCTTAGATACTTTTAGAAGCGATAATGGCAAAAAGTTGAACCCAGTACTTTATAAATGCCCTAAAAATTAACCAGCTATCTTAATTGGATAACCTTACTTGTAGTTCAGTATTCTTCATAGGTTCGCTGTTTTATATCTTATAAATTTTTAGATTTTTCATTGATTTCTTTATTTTCTGTTATGTATTTTGCTGAATGCAAGTTAGTCTCCTCATTGTTATTTCAGCTCTAAATTCCTCTTAGGGAATAAGAATATTGCTTCAAACTTGTCTTCTTGTTGACTCATTCAGTCTTTTCGAAATAATTAAGTCCCATTCTACATTTCTTCGGAAAAAAAAATGAAGTTATCAAAAAACCTAATCTTGCCAAAAAGGGATGTATAGTATCTTCAGTGAATACTTAAGAGATTTATTGTTTATCAGAAACAATGTTCCTAAACATAAAAATACAATGACTATAATAAAAATACACCAACAAGTATTTTTTTTAAATATTTTCTAGGATTAACTTAAATTTTATATACATATATTTCAGGGCATTCAGGGGAGACCAGGACTAATTGGCCCCCCTGGAGTGCAAGGAATCAAAGGACAAAAGGGTGAACCAGGAGACCTCTTGAATACATTTGGAGACACCATGAATGTATGTGTAATTTATTTATATAAAACTCTTATTTATATTTAAGAATATTAAAATGTGATTACATGTGGAGCTTATTGCCATCATATATCCAATTATTTTTCATAAATATTTTTTTCAAGAAAGTGAATAGAGAAAAATATTTCCCTAAGTTAAAACATTATCATTATCAGTAATAATTCTTCAAGAACATTTAAATGTAGACTGAATAGAAATAATATGACAGGAAATTTTGTGATAAGAAATTATAAGCAATTGATAAATATTCCCCCCCTCCCCAAAAAAAAATTAATGGGAAATAATTATTTGATAATCTGAAACATTGGAAAATAGAAAAGTCAGGTGTAAATTTGATAGTCTTTTAAAAAACTAACTAAAATAAAAATATCTCTCTTAAACTGAAAGATGTTTGGGCTCTGAAGATGATATCATATAAGATCTATCTCGTTATCTATTTCAAGATTAAAGCTCTCAGTTTTATATAAGAAGGAAATTTTGTGAAAAATGGAGTTCTCAATTTGAAAAGAAAAATCATATTCATTGTAATAACTTCATTTCATTTCACTCAAAAATCGAGAAAGAAAGATTTTCTGAAAAGAGCTTATATTTTTTAAAAAGAACTTTTTTTAAGTAGAGCACAAAGAAAAAAATTATTTAAAAATAATGTGTAAATGATATAAATTAATAGGTAAATAATCTAAAGGGTTATTATTATTTCTACCACCAATGAATATAGAACTCTCATACCTTATACTCTCCGTCTTCATTGATTTCTGGGAGACGGTGTACAGAAATCAATGAAGACGGAGAGTATAAGGTATGAGAGTTAAATTAATAGGCCTATTTTACTTTTAATTTACTATATTTTTTGCTGGTCATCCTATGGCTCTTGTTTAGAAGATTATTATGAATTAGATCCTGAGGGTATACAGTTTAGTGAAAAATGACCAATTCAAAATAAATTAGAAGAGGCAAAGTTTTATTTATTAATAGTGCTATTTTTATTAATAAATATAGGGCAAAGTGCTATATTTATTAATAGTTTACTGTTTTTTTAAAATACATATATCTTTTTATTCTGATATTTTGTTAGGCTAGTGATGCTTAATGCTTAATACATTAGGCTAATGTGATGTAATTTTATACAGTTCAAAGGTGATAAGGGAGATCCCGGAAAAGATGCAGTTCAGTATGTTCCAGTACCAGGCCCCCCAGGGCCTCCTGGACCTCCGGTAAGATACCTCCTCTCTTTAGAAACCAAACTCATAATATTTACATAACTGTATATATAAAAAATGCTTAATTTGGTTCCAAACATTGAACATTTAGGGTACAGCATGTGATCAGGCACTTTGGGCCACTACAAGAATGATTGCCCTTCTTTCTCGGTCCACGACTGTCATCTATAAAAATGAAGTGAATTTTCTTTATTTGTATTCATTTTTTCCTCTTATTAATTACCTATTTTTCATTATTATATTTTTAACTGTTATTATTATGTATTTTATTTTGTTGTATTTCATTAACTAAATAAATACCTCTGGTAATAAGAACCAAAATAATGTACTTTCATATTAATAATGAGCTTTCCATTAGATATTTTGATATATGAAACTTCGAATTCAATCTTGGGACATTCAAACATCAGAAAATTAAAATTTTCTGAGTACAGCTTTTTATTATCTTCATTTTCTACTCCTACCTCCCCAAACCCTTTTTCACTATAAATATATATATATAATCATGTACTATTTACATTTTTAAGCCAACAAGCATGCTAATGGGGTCAATTTTCTTTATTTGCCTTGAATATAAATGATATTTTTTATTACTTTTGCTATGTAGTATAAATTTACTAAACATCTGTTAGCATTTTTCAAGAATTTACTTGACTCAATATCTGTTGCTGGCCAACATTTATGAATGAGCTGTGAAAAGCTGCCAAACAATATTTTCTTTAATTTCTGTTGAATTTTCCCAGAAATTCCAATTTTATTTTATTTTACCCAGCCACTCTAATTTTATTTTATTAATGTTCAATGCGCATCTAATATTTTATTCAATTCATTAAAATTTCTTGTGATATTGGTATGACATGTTTCTATGAATGTACAAGTGACATTATTATTCCAAGGGGTGTAAAAGGAACAATTAAGGGCTGTTTGGAAAAGGGAAAAATTTTAACAATATTAGACATATAAGTGCATGAAATACCACACACATCTTGAAAACAAAAGAGTTTATGGAGAAACTTGCGAATTAGACCTAACTTCAAAATGGAGGCACCTAATAAAGGCTGGCAGTATTTAATAATTCTCCAGTGATCCAGAAGATAGAGCTAAGCTATTTCATCCAAGTGAGAAAATGTTGAGTACGAGATAACTCTCTTGGAGTTGAAGGAGACTAGCCAACTAGGCACGATATATTTTTCTCATAGTTGATAAAGGATTAACTAACATGTTACCAGGTGTTACAACTAATAAGTTAGAAACTATAAATATTGAAGTTCTATCTTTAATGGTAAGAAAAAAAGTATGACTCCATTTTCCTTAACTGCTCTCAATGAAGTAAATATTTTACAACATTTTAATTTATCTCCCACTCAAGGCAGTAACACCTTTTAAGCTCAAGTATATAATCTCTCGTCTGCCTAAGTGCATATCATCCGAATATGATTTAATCACCCGTCAAATTTTCTGTAATCTTCCAAAGAAGGCAATTATATTCCTTACCTACATCTATAATTTTACATTCCGAGTTACTCACTTCCCACTCCTCTGGAAATATTTCGACATAATATTACTTCTCAAACCTGGAAAACAACCACATAACCCTTCATCCTACCATCTTATAAGTCTTCTTCCTTCACTTTATAAGTTTTTCGAAAAAATTCTGTTAAAACAAATGATGCCTTCCATTAAACCCTTAATTATCCTCCCTAATCATCAGTTTGGCTTCAGATGTAAGCATTCTACTGTCCAGCAAGTTTTTTGCGTCATAGACTACATTTCCTCTTCCCATGAGCACAAAGAGTACTGCCAGGAGCTTTTCCTAGTAACACTTACCTAATCCTTAGGCCTTACTTATCCTACTGTTTCTTTAGGGTTTGGCAAGGATTTAGATGACTCTGATTTCTACTAATTGTAAGCGGGAGTGCCTCAAGGTAGTGTGTTTGGTTCTATTCTATTTATCCTGTACACTGCTGATATCCCTACCCATCGAAGTACCCTCTTAGCTCTATTTGCAGATGATAAGGCTATCCTATCTTCCCGCCCCTAAAACTATTATTTGATCCTAAAACTGCTTCTAAAACCAATAATATCATCTTGATAGCATTCAGAAATGGTGTAGCAAATGGAGAATAAAAATTAATGAAGTGAAATGCGTTCAAGTTAATTTCCAATTACAAAAGATAAACTGTCCTAAAATTGTGAAATTTAACAATATTCCTTTACCACTCTCAAATTCCATTCATTACCTGGGGTTCCATCTTGATTCATGACTAACATGGGGTAAAAATATTAAAATTAAAAGACAAGAACTCAATCGACGACGAGGACTTCTATACAGACTTATGAATAAGAATTCCAATCTTGCAATAGAAAACAAACTAACGCTCCACAAGACATTACTAGGACCAATCTGGACATATGGTGTAGAAATCTTGGGTGCCCTCAAGCCTTCCAGCATCCAACAAATCAAGTCCTTTCAATCCAAAACCCTCAGAATAATCGCAAATGCTCCCTATTACGTATTCGATTCCTCCCTTCACCACAATTTTAATATAACTTTTCAGCCTTTTCCACAGTAAACTGTCATTCCATTATAATCCACTAGCACAGACCTTGTCTTCCAATTCAAACCCCTAACCCCTCCCCCCCATCGACTCAAATGAAGATTGCCTAGTGACCTTCTAGGGACATAGTCTGTAAATAATTTAAGAGTGGTATCATTGGTATCACCTTCTCTCCTCATGTGATTGTCTTTGAAAGTTATTTTACTATTCATTGTAATCAAATTACAAAATGCTTTTATTTTAATAGAATGTAATAAGTAAATAAAGGTTTAAAAAAAAGTATTTATCCAACCACAACACAGTCAAACAAAACATATAAATACACATATAAATGTGCTCACAGGCTTTTTCCAAAGCAGAGACAAAAACATTCATTTATTCCCTTATAATCGGCATGGCAACCCATTGCTGGGTCCTTGCCTCTTTAAGCAGCTTTAATCGGTTAAGTGTTAAGGGTACAGTTTTGAGGAAAAACACAAAAATACTAATTTATACAATATCTACTTATATGTGAATCTCCATGTATTACATATTATCACTTAAATTTCCATAAACTCATTCAAATATTTTAATTATACTTTATGATATATTCATGTTCATATTAAAAGGGAATGGAAGTGTGACCTTAAAAAATTGTTTGACATTGTTCATAAATGCTTGCTTATAATGTGTTTCTGGACCATTTTAGCTTAATGTCTCTCTGGAAGTTTGGTTACTTTTCTAAGATTTATTTTAACTGGTTAAATTGTTTTTTATTTTTTTAACTTCCAAGGATAATTGTAGTATAACAAATTTTAGTGCAGCTATAATTTGTTCAATTAGGTCTTTTAAATTATTTATGGTTGAGTAATTTAGGGCTCAACTCATCATGGTTGAGCCTGTTCTATTTTTTCAGCAGTTTATTAGCCAAAATATGTCCAAGGACTTATTTTTAAGTTTTCCAATTTACTTCTCCTTTTTGCTGAGGAGACCAATTCTTAGTCCAGCAGTTTATTAGTGCATAAATATAATTTTAATTTATTTTTCAAGGTTTTTCTTTAAATGAAAAATAAATAAAAGATATAAAAATACTATTCAATCATGCATGTCATGATCATGTCTTGTCTAAGTGAGATTATCCATAATCAAGCAATACCTTATTCTTTTGTCTTCCCACAGACATTTTTTTTCTACAAAACTTTTCAGCTTTATGCTTTCATCAGGGAAATTGATTGATAGACTTCAGAAGTTAAATACTATCCAAGCAAGGGGTGACAATATACACTATTAGGAAGTAGTACAATTTTTAAAAATATTTTANATGAGGTGAAAAATGAGTAAAGTTTAGGAGTAAGAAAAAGAAATAGATAACTTACACATTTGAAAATATAATAAAAATATTAAAATAATCAATTTTCAAGTTGTGTTATAATTTTGTGCTGGTTTAATTTTAAAAAAATCAAATTGGGAAATTTTTATACTTATTAAAATGCAATTATCTTTGCCAAGACAAGTATTGCTTGTGTGCATATTTCCTAATTACCTCTTAATAATTTTTAGTAAATTACTTTTTTTAAATGATCTCATTGTTTGTGTCTCGCTCTCTAAAGGGGCCCCCAGGGATCTCAGTAATTGGAGAGAAAGGTGAACCTGGAGAGCCTGGAATACCAGCTCCTGGCCACAGGCATGTGTATGGTGAACCATCATACATTCCTTCAACCAGATCAGGTAAAGAATGGCTTAAAATATTCATAGCTATTATTGGTTTTCTAGCTGAAATTATTTAATTTGACCATTCAACTTAAGCAGTAATAGCTGTAGAATTTACCTGTTTTCCAAAAATTTAATTTAATTTAATTTATCTTAACTATGTTTACCAAATGAGTAGAGAAAAATTAAATATTTTAGGCCCCTCCAGTGATCGAAATATGATGATTTTAGGGGGGTTTTTTTCAATTCTGTAAATCTGTAATTTTTTCATTATTAACTCAATTTCATAGTATTATATACTTATAGTAATTTACAGGTGTTATCATTGGCCAATAAAATTGATCAGTAGGACTCATAGTTTTTGAACGAGTGTTCGTGGAAATGGGGTTAAGTATCACTAATCAATGACAAAAATGTCATTTTGACCAAACCCCAACTATCTTTTCAATTGTAAATCTCCATGTTAAACATATTTTCCATCATAGGCTTTGAAGCCTCTAAATTTTTAAAAAATAAGAAAATACTTAAGGACAATGAATAATTTTGAAAACTCTCGAAGGAATTAACAAACACAATTTCATTATATTGTTATATTTTATCCCTAGGTAGCTCCACAAGTTATTGGTTTTTTTTTTTATTTTGGAATCACAAAAAAAAAAAAAAAAAAAAAAAAAACTCGTTTTCCCCTTTTTAAATTTGTCTGTAATCCAAGATTTGAATAAAAAAAAAACATTAAAAACTACCCAGCGGTTGAGCATTTTGAGCTTTTAAAAGTTGTGACCCAATTTAATTAAAGTTCGAATACTATTGAGTTAACTACTATTTATGAGCCTAATTTCTAAACAACTTGTTCTGATAACATGAAGTTAAGTTGGTTGCCTATATTCTTATTTGTCATCACCATTTGGATTACTTCAGTTGTTGGAGAGTACACAAATACTGAATACTAATTAACCACCATTTTCTCAGATAATTGCTATCTTAATAGCAATATGTCTGTAATCTACCATGTACGAATAAGACAATTAATAAAAGAAATAATAAATAAAGGTTATTATAATGAATTGCTATTTCATAAATTGGTCTTTAAAAAATCTTGATAGTTTTACTTTTAAGTTGTTTTTAAGCTATTGTTTGAGGAGAACAGTAAATATTCTAATAAATAAAATGTTACTTTCTTAATATTAAAATAAATTTTTTCAAACTTGTTCATAGATAATTTTAGACTATTCCTGTTTCGGATAAAATGTGGTTTCCATTATTCTCTATGTCACATGTATAAATATGTATGCTTATCTTATTTATTGCTGCAAAGGAGTGAAGAAGGGAATTGAAAGGCTGCAGGAAGAACTTGAAAACCTAAAAGAGCGTACGGAGGGTAATATTATTAAGTGGCAATACTATACTAATACCATTAATAAACATATTTCAGTTATCTAAACAGCATGCCATGGATATGTCTTATGGGTAGAAGCCAGGTATTTTGTGCTGTACATCTCACTTCCCAACTCAGATTATCTTGATACGATTCAGTTCTACGTTTCAACATAGCATACTCTGTATTGCGATCTGGGTGAAATCTCAACCTCATTATCTAAAATAATGGATATTATAATAATCTCATGAATAAGACATGTCCATAATTCTGTCATGGCAATCGGGAAAAGTTTTGAGAAAATTTTTTCTAAGTCACGGGTTATGCTGCACTTGAGGTGGATGGGCTGGGCCTCTGCTTAGAGTGTTTTTTCCTAAATTTTATTTTAGTTTTCTAGTATTTATTTAACTCTATATTATTCTTTTCCTGTGGTTCCTACAATATAGTTTTTTTTTTTTTTTTTTTTTTTTAGCTTACCATTATCCCTTCTTTTCTCTCCACAATTTCTTCTCATTACATATATATTCTGTATCAATTTTGTGCTCATGCCTCTCAATATTTTTTTAAACCCTGTGGTTCCTTTAGATTTTTTAAAGATACATTAACTTAATAATAATGATAATTAATATACATTAACTTAATTAAATCATATAAAAGGCCTGGATCTTCGTGATATTTTATCTATTAGTTAGTTAACAACTAGATCCTGTTTTGAAGTGGACTGTATTGCAATTTATGCAGTGTTCTTTGTAAAAATATTAAATTGCTGCTTTAGTATTTGTGGAACTATTGAATGACCTCTATAATCTATGATTATGAAACTTTGAAGGACCCTTCTTCTTACCCAATATTTATTGGCTAAGTTTAGCTACTTTCCATTATTTATCACAAAAAAATTTGTTAAATGCTTCATTAACTGCCATCTTTAAGTCACCATGTTTGATTACACCATTCTTTAATAAGCTGTCATTCTTTATTGTTACTAAGTAATATTGAATGCATTTTGCTATTATCATTTTTTTCCCTTGAATTTGATTTTTTAAAGTATCTATATATTTATTTTACCTATTTTAATTTACTCTTGAGTAAAGACTTTTTGATTCTATAGATTGAAATCAAATGTGCATAAAGGAAAAACTAGAAATCAATCTCATTATTTACCTGAATAATATAAAATGAGTTACTTCCATTTAAAACACAGATTATATCATTCATAAAAGGAGTATCTTGATTTGTCTACCTTTCTAATTCTTTTTTTATTACAGCAAGGAATCCTGATCATCCATTGAGCACAGAAGCCACTAAGATTGTACCAGGAGCTGTAACATTCCAAAATCTGGATGCCATGTCAAAAGTAAGATCACTATGCCCATTTTTGTTTTCTCTACAGCTAAATGGAAAAACTATTTATAATTTTAAAGTGTTGCTAATCTTAGCTTATAAGGAAAGATATTACATCATCTAATATTCAACTGAGGATTTTCTTGCAAGTTTTTTACTTTATGTCAGGAAATAAATATAATTATTAATTATTAATTCATTCCTATAATTCCCATTCATAACAGTTCATAAGATTCTGAACTTTATTATATTAAACTACTTTCATATGGTTCCCAGAATTTTTAGTCTTTAAAATTAGAAATATTATTGATTTCTCTCTTTATCAGTCTTTAAACACATTTTAACTTAATGGTTAGACTATTCAGTTAAATTGGGAAAATATTAATACACAAATATATAATCAAATAAAAACTTAGTTTTTTCTTACAAAGTTTCTTCAAATAGTTTTGACTAGTTAATTGCCATCCACAGAAAACCCACAATCAATAATATATAAGGAAAATTTAATTTAAAATTTAAACATTTAAAAAATAACTTTCTAATAGTTTAGTAAACAATAATTATTTTTGGTTTGTGTTTGTGTTTATATTTGTACATATGTCTGGACTTGGGTGTTTTGTATGTAAACATATTGCACATGTTCTTTTGTGTGTATTTATGTGTGTGACTATTATTTAGGCTAAAAGTATAAAAAAGTCTCAAATAAATGAGACCTATAGACAGCGGTATACATTATATTTTACTCTTTTTTAATTAATTATTAGGTTTAATTTAATTTGAGTATGCTTTGCTATTTTTAACATAATTGCTCCCTGAGAGTTGCAATGAAACCAAAATTTAAGTAGATTGTTTCAGCAAGTTTACTAATATTGGAAGCATTTTAGAAATTTTTAGTTCTTGATTAACAGACTTGAAATAATTTAGAAAAAGTAGTTTTAATTAGATCAATAGCTTTAAGTATCAAGTTGTATTAGTTTCTTCATTAGTTTTAAATACTATTGCTCTTTTAGAACTGATGCCAATTTAAATTTAAACTGATTTTGCCACTAAGGAAGGAGGAAAAATGAGCAAATCTTTAGTTGTGTTTAGCTTCGGTTATGTACTTAATTTTTATCACCTATATAAATATACAGAATATTCATTATTAGTTCTTGAAAGTTTGATCTAATTGTATCAGCTCCTATTTTTTTTTTTTTTTTTTTTAAATTACCATTAGGTAAGATTCTCAAATGCTGATTATAATAGCTTATATATAAAGTTTTTCTCATAAATTAAGTGCATGAGAAGCTAAGCACTGTCAAAATCTGTTTGCGTTCTTTATACCTATATGAGTCCAAATAATAAATTTTACAAATTTTAAAATTCAATTGGCATCAGGTAAGAGTTATAATAACTTAAAACATAGAAAAACTATTAATTCTTGATACTTCATTAAAGTTAATAACAATTTACACATCTAAGCTGTCAATGTGATTAAAAAACTTTACCTTATGATGAGATTAATCTATCAATTTGGAACTGAAAAGTTAGTTAATTATTAGACCATGGAAAGGGTAAGCAGAAAACTAAAGAATTTCAAAAATGCTTGTAGCTAACAAAGTACAAATATCAAGTGATAAAAATGTATTTAACCACATTTAATAGAATGAAATCCCTAAAGCAGGGGCTTTTTTACTTTAACTTTTCATGTCTAAAATTGATAGCACTGAACTTATTAATAACAAAATTATATTGACTTGGAGATATTAATTATGGCCTATAATTGCTGTTAAAAACTTTTAAACCTATTGAGGCAACAGGAATTATATTAACATTAAAATAGTAAGATATTAATTATTCTTGTTTGGTTAGAAATTTTAATGAGTTACTTAAAGAAGAATTGTTGGATGTGTACCACTTTTTGTAAAATTCAATTTTACATACACAGTCAGAACAATTGTAATATCATTATCTCCTTGAAAATGTTGTTAAGTAAAATCCAAATAAACTTGTTTATAAGAATTCCTTTGAATCCAAGCCTCTCATGCTTTATTGCTATGCAAATTACTTTATTACTTTTTAGTGTATTCCCAAGGAATATATCTAGAATATATCTATCATCATTCTCATAACAAATTTTTTTTCTAGAAATTTATTCAATATAATTAATTGATACATTAGAGCTTATAGGCATTTTTATTTGTTTAATTTCTGTTCTCAGATGTCCCCAGTGAGTCCAGTAGGTACCTTGGCTTATATCATTGATGAACAAGCTCTTCTGGTTAGAGTAAACAATGGATGGCAATACATAGCTGTAAGTAGACATTGACTCAATATATATACATACAAAAGTTGTTTGAAGTTAAATAGTTTAGCCAAACAAGCTAACTCTGACCACAAGTTAGATGTAGTTAGAACACTGCAATTCCTCACTGCTCCACTTTTGAACTCATCATCAAATATTAGCCCAATTCTATTAATAACAATACAGATTTTTTGTTTCACGAAATTCAAGAAAAGACCTTCTCACCTCTCTAAAACAAGTTGCTTGGGCATAAAGATAGATTACAGGGGATTATAGAGGGATGTGTAGAAAAGGGAAGAGTAGCTGTTAATTGTGATGTTATCAGTAAACAGTCACAGTTAGTTGTGTGTTTGGCTACTTATATCAAAAGATACCTAAACTTAGTTACAAGTAATTTTAAAAAAAAGGTGTAAAAGAAAAACCAGTACCTATGGATTCGAAGAGATTTACAATTTTTGGCTTAAATTTCTTTTACATTGATATGTATTTCAAACTTCATATTTTTGTAACTTTTCTGAATTATTTTAATATATTGTCATAAATAAAGGAAAATTTTGTCTATTTATATCTAATATTTATATACCTTATCTTATTCAGGTATTCCTCAAACATGCAAATTTTTATTTTACTTAACTATTTATATTTTGTTGTTTATAGTTTATATTATAATACATCTATAAATTACAAAATATAAATAGATAATTAAAATTGAAGCTGTAATAACATGCATGTTATATTTATGTGCCTTGAAAGAAATGTGGCCCGGCTAAGAGCAGAAAGATTTTTTTTATTATGCTAAAAGTATAAAAAAGTCTCAAATAAATGANAGATTTTTTTTATTATATAAAAAAAATATAATTATATGTTCATCATACAACTTTTCAGGTTGTCCGACCAATTATTTTTAAACAAGAGTCAATAAGAAGTATCCTACTAAGGGACATCTATCTGTAGATAGCAACCCAATTCTAAACAACCATGGTATATGGCAAGGCTTTATTTCTCATAAAAAACTTGTCCTGGGCAGAACTTAAACCCATGGAGTCAGACTTTTGAGACCCAAACAGATTCGTTCAACTAAACTGGCACCCCATCCACCAATTTTTAATGATAATTTCTTTTATAATAGGTTTGTATCAGCAATCTAACCTAAACAGATTTAGAAGTTCAATTAGTTACTGCAACCAAGTAGCTCCTGAATTGTCATATTTTTCAATCTCGGAAAACAAGGTTATTTTATTGTTAAACAAAATTTATTGAGAATGTTTGAGAAATTTTTTAAGGCTACACTTCCTAGAATGTATAAAAAAATGCATTTTAAAGTATTTTTCTACTTTATCCATTCTCTAAACTGGTAAAAAATATGCATGCTCCTGGATATGTTTTGAATACTTCCCAGGACTGCTTGTGCAAACAAATGGATGTTGTATATTATCATATTCTATGTTTTCTGGTAAAGAAGAAAACTTTAGAGTCTTTAGTAGTCTAGAAAATCTAGTTTTGATACTAGATAAATTTGTTCAAGAGAATTTTTATTCCTTCTTATTGTTTATTTTTTTTTTTTTTAACTTAGAATATTTTTATTTAGTAATAGTTAATTGACTACTTTAAAAGTGCCATTTTGGGGGTACATAGCAAAAAATTAGTTTTGGGGAACCATTGATTTCTTTTTTATTAAATTTCTAAGGAAATTAATTTATCGTGTGAGAATGGTCGGGGTTTTGGCCAGGAAGAAAAAAATATACACCACAATTTGGAGTAATATTTTTATTTATGCCAACGTTTTGGCTTAGCTAGTAAGCCATCATCAGGGCTAAAAAGACAATACACACAAATAACAGTAATGCATAAAAATTGAAATATCTGTACAACAAGAAAAAAGGATATGTAAGAATATTAACTATGGTTAGGAATAAAACATATTACAAAATGATATGTACCAATGGCGTTGAGTGGAGAAATCTCCCCAGGGTGGTTGTTCACATTGTAAACTGCAGAAAACAACTGAAAAGTGAAACCACAGTCACAGGGAGGAGTGGGGTAAGTCGGTAAAATTCAAAGAACAAGAATTTTATGGGCCGGGTGAAAGGAATTAACCAGGTAATCCCTTCAAAGGGAAAAAGAAAGAGGCCGACAATGGGGGAGTTTCAGAGTAGTTTTTCGTTGTATTATACGAAAAATATTACAGTACGCTGACGAAATGTTGTCTTTGTCCTGCCTATCGTTGATAGAGGTAGGATTAAGATTAATGTACACACATTCCGAAATCAGCCTTTTTTTGAGGAATGGCTCAGAGGCCAGAATGGTAGCTTCATTGAAAGCCGGTGGGTGATTGGTGCTAATAGCATGTTGGGAGAGGGCCGACGAGTTCATATCACGAATCTTGATGCTGTATTCGTGTTGTTTTAGTCTTTTGTTGAGATAATTCTTTGTTTGACCAATATATGAAGCCGAACAATTGTTATCAGAACAGGGAATTTGGTAAACCACGTTAGACTGCTGGGAAATCGGTATGGGATCTTTAAGGGGGGTATAAAAATGTCTTAATTTGTTGTTTGTCTGGAGGCCTAAATGTAGGTTCTGTAGATTGGACTTGAGGTATTTCTTGATTTTTTCAGTAAGGAGGGGAATGTAGGGTAGAGAGCGATACAGGGGTGTAGGGGTGGGCGGGGGAAGAGTAGAGGGAGGGACACGATCTGGAGAAGAAAATTTGGATATTAGGTTTGTGATCAGGTGGGAGGGGAAGCCATTTTGAGAGAGAATTTTGGTAACCCGTTCAGAGGTAATAAGGTGGAAAGAAGGGTCAGATAGGGAGAAGGATCGCTGTATCAGGTTCCTAGCGACGTTAATAATTTGGTGCTGGGGGTGGGCGGAATGGAAATGGAGGAGGCGACCTGAATAGGTGGGTTTGGTATACCAATCAGTTAGGATATGTCCATCGGGCTGTCTAATAAGGAGTATGTCAAGATATGGGAGTCGACCGTCAGATTCACATTCAATAGTAAATTTGAGGCGTGGGTGGTAAGAGTTAAAAGATTCTAAGATCTGTGGAATTTTTTCGGGATTGAGAATGAGTATCAAATCATCTACATATTTTTTGATGAAGATGATGTCATGGGGGAAGAGGGGGAGGATGGTGTCAATTAAATCATTGAGAGTAATGTTTGCTATATCCGGAGCCAGATTGTTACCCATAGCAAGTCCGGTTATTTGGTGGAAAAAATGGTCACGAAACGTGAGGTAGCCGGAATTACAGCATAGAGAGAGGGATTCTAGGTAAGCTGACTGAGATAGGGAGGTGTGGGGCTCTAAAATATCCCAATGTTTTTCCATGATCTGGAGGGCTTTGTTGATACAAACATTGGTAAAAAGTGAAGTGGCATCTAGAGATGCCATTATGAAGTTAGCGGGGATATGGAGGTTTTGGAGGAGAGGGATGAGCTCAAATGAGTTTTTGAGATCATATGTGTTGTGACGGCTGAGGTGTTGGAGGGACGGGAGTAGGAATTTGCTGAGATTAGATGCAGGGGAATTTATATTGGAAACAATGGGACGTAGGGGATTATTCAAAGAATTATCTCAACAAAAGACCAAAACAACACGAATACAACATCAAGATTCGTGATATGAACTCGTCGGCCCTCTCCCAACATGCTATTAGTACCAATGACCCACCGGCTTTCAATGAAGCTACCATTCTGGCCTCTGAGCCATTCCTCAAAAAAAGGCTGATTTCGGAATGTTTGTACATTAATCTTAATCCTACCTCTATCAACGATAGGCAGGACAAAGACAACATTTCGTCAGCGTATTGCAATATTTTTCGTATAATACAACGAAAAACTACTCTGTAACTCCCCCTTTGTCGGCCTCTTTCTTTTTCCCTTTGAAGGGATTAC
This sequence comes from Oncopeltus fasciatus, assembly GCA_000696205.2. Lineage (NCBI taxonomy): Eukaryota > Metazoa > Arthropoda > Insecta > Hemiptera > Lygaeidae > Oncopeltus > Oncopeltus fasciatus. The sequence goes on along the minus strand of KZ806898.1, from coordinate 777,474 downwards.
CTGGTTAATTCCTTTCACCTGGCCCATAAAATTCTTGTTCTTTGAATTTTACCGACTTACCCCACTCCTCCCTGTGACTGTGGTTTCACTTTTCAGTTGTTTCTGCAGTTTACAATGTGAACAGACACCGCCCTGGGGAGATTTCTCCACCCAACACCATTGGTACATATCATTTTGTAATATGTTTTATTCCTAACTATAGTTAATATTCTTACATATCCTTTTTCTTTTTGTACAGATATTTCAATTTTTATGCATTATTGTTATGTGTGTGTATTGTCTTTTTAGCCCTGATGATGGCTTACTAGCTAAGCCGAAACGTTGGCATAAATAAAAATATTACTCCAAATTGTGGTGTATATTTTTTTCTTCCTGGCCGAAACCCCGACCATTCTCACACGATATTCGAGACGGCCAACTAATCATCAACCATGAAATTAATTTATAAAAACTAGTACAACATTTACATTCAGTGAAAAATCAGTAACAATAAAAAAATAGTATCTCTTTAGATTAACTGTGCATTAGCAATACTCAGTTAACTTGACAGCAATTTAATGAACCCTGATTGCCAGATTTTTCTATTTTTGCATTCATTCATGAATCAGATACCTAAGATAAAATATGTTATTGATAGCAAGATTTCATTTTGTACTTCATGCCCAAGATTAATTATCATCTCTCTCAACAACTTTTCATTGAATAATCGTATGGACCTATATGTGTTTAGATGAGGAGATATAAATCACTTGAACTACAATTTTCTGTTTTTCAATGTTTAACTAGTTTTATAAGCTAATTAAAGCTATCATATTTAATAGAGCTAAAGCATATCAAAATATTTGTATTATTAATTTCAACAAGCTTAAATAGTTGAAACTTAAACTAAACAAAATAATATCCATGAAATTCACTTCATATATCTTCATCTCTCTGCCTCAGTTTAACCCCTCCTCACTCTCTTTGGTAATTTTCAATGACCAAACATCAAGGAAAACCGCAGTAGGAGTGATAATATAATCTGAAACTTTAATAAGTTTCTGAAAATTTTCAATAAATTTATCAATCTGAAAAACTGGTATCAATAAGGACTCAGAATTAATAGTTTTAAACTCTGTATCTTAACTTTTTTCACTTATGAGCATTTAAGAACGATTAATTAATTGAATTACAAATGATTTTTCCATTATCGCCTCTATAATTAAAAGTGTGCTAAATAATAATAAAAAATATTAAGTAAAAGAAAAAATGATGATTGGATTTGGGACCTTTCTCTATTCGTCAAAGCAAAAAATATGAAATTTAAACTTATTAAATTGAGGTATTGTGTTGAAAAAAATTATTTGCCAGCTTATAAGGAGATTTCATGTAAAATAGTTATGATGTGAGGGATCATATTAATTTAAAAAGCTAGAGCTAAATAAGTCATTCATCTTCTTTTTTGCTTGGACTGGTCATCAATTAAGTGATGAAATTAAGAGTCAGTCTCCTTCACAATTATTTCAAATTTATTGTCCTGAGCTACTTTCAGAAGATTCCATCTTCAGAACCTCTTAGTTACCAGGAGATTAAGAGAATTAATAATTCTCCAATAATATTTAAACTTTGGTTTTGTAAATATATTCAATTGATGGAGACCAAATCAACTACAAATAAACATACCCTACATTATGGTTCAAATCCAGCTCAAAAGTGAAGAAATGTGTTTTGTAGTGATTTCTTTAGTTATTCATGAATTAATATTTCAAAATATTTTTTAAAACCACTTATATTTTATTTAATTTTATCTTTCATTACATAAAAAAGGTTAACTAAGAATTTATATTATTTCTGTGCAGATTAAAGTAAAGGTTTTGTTTCAGTACATAGTTACAAGTTGAGCCATCTAAACATATTAGCATAGTATTTCACTCAAGCTCTATGTCAATAAAATATATTTCTTTGTGTTTTTGAAGAGTGAGAGAGCATGCATATTTGTGTTGCTACTTTATAATACATATTACTTATTTTTGTTTCCAGCTTGGCACATTAGTATCAATCGCTACAGAGGAACCACCAACAACAACTACAGAAAAATATCGACCTCCATTTGAGTCTTCAAACCTGGTCAATAATCAACCAGTACCAATGGATGGTCCTGCAGTGAGTATTATATTAATAGTCCATGTTAAAATGTTTTATTTAGTTAGAACCTAGTATTGATCCCCAGTTCATCTAGTTCTGCAAGTTTGGGTACTGTCAAGTTTGAACTGGCTTTGAGCACCACTTGCTAATAAATTTCTCTTGCTAGAGGAGGAAATTAATCCACAATTTGTTACTAATTTTTAATTAGCAGAGAAATCTAAGTATTTCATGCGGTTTATGTTTATAGAGGTTCAGAGAAGAGATCTGAATTGATTGAAGGTATTTATGATACACAGTTGTTATCTTAACACATTAATTATTCTTTTGTACTAGTATTACCTATGTGAGAAGGCATTGCTGAATTATAACTGTTAATGAACTTGAAAAAAAGGGGCTACTGAAAAAAAAACTTATAAAAAATTGCTTTTAACTTCTGAAAGAAAGTTACTTGGGTCTTAAGTCTCACAGTATAATTATTTTGGCTGACAGTATCCTGTAAAAAATATATGTAATGTTTAAACCTATTCATTTTGATGAAAATATAAATCAAGTTTATGTTTTATCTTTTACTTTATTGCAAATTTAATATTTTAACTGCCTTGGTTTTATAATAAGAACTCGAAAAGATTTTTCCCTGTTTAATATGAAAGCCCGAGGTAATTCTATAGAAAATTGAATGTTTTGTTTTCTCAATACAGAATTTGTATCTCAAGATCTCTGCTTTATTTTACCATTAAACCACATTTATTACTGATATGTATTTGTATTGGGTTCATTTATGAGCACCATTGATTCATAGCGGAAAATATAGGATGTCTCTAATTTATTTTTGACTGTCACAGATTGAACAATTAACAGCTTTCTGGTAAAGTCCATAGACAACTAATAAAACATAGTCATGTTAGTGATAGGATCTATTTCTTCTATTTCTCCTCAGTATTTCTTTTAAACACTCTTGTACTACATTATCTTATTATCTTCTTAAGTCTTCCTTTCCTGTACATAGTGTTTTAATCATTTTCCTCACCTAATATATTGACTAATTGCATGAACATATTAAATTTATATCAGCTTCCTCTCAGAGATAAGAATACTTCTGCTACAACATTAATTTTGAAAAAAATATTTGTCTATTATCATTGAAAAACACATATTTAAAAATTAAATATATTTCTGGATGCTGTATATGCTATTTGTTTTTTGCTCCAGGCTAATGAAGATTAATCTCTCTTCATTCCTTACTGACGAAGGGTGAGAGACCCCCAAAAATTTTACTCCTTATGATTTTTTCTTTTTGTGTGTGCACTGCACTCTCTATCCCAACTGTTCTTGATTACTATATATAGCTAGCNATATGTGTGTATATATATATATACATACATACACATGTACAATGAAAGGTAAATTTTAAGTTTGTGCTAGAATAATATAAACTTTTGTATTAACAAATTTACTTTCTTTACATGCAGCAGTGGCATCCTAAAATGGTAAGTTTCAATTACCAAATAAGATCGAAAGTAAGTCTAATAAATTGGAGGATGTGGAATGTGGGTGTCGGTCACTTGTGGCCTACACTCACATCCCACATCCTTTGTGATGATCACAGTCATTTTGAATACATCAAATAAATTATTGTGTCAAATTAAAGTATTAAAAGGGGAATAAAATGCTTATTTGATAAGGAAATTTACTATTTAAATTACTTAAGGCTGTATAACCATAAAACTGCAGAATGCAGTGAGATTTTCTGTTTGATCTACCTTAGTAGTAATAATATAGTGTAAATGAAGACAAAAAGATTGCCTTAGTCGAATCAAGGAAAACCAATTAACCTTGTGTATTACATTTTTATAGTCAGACACAATAAACAAAACATTGTTATTTGATGTTTCAATTATAAAAATGTAAAACACTGGTACAAAGTATATTTTATTAGATCAGCCTTTCTATAGTTAATTTTATTAGTTCAAAAACCTTATTCCAGACTATTCATGTCACTGTTAGTAATTATGGATCTTAGCTACAAATAATAATACTAAAAATAATATTTTAAAAATGCACTTGATTTATTATTAAATAAATAGATAAACAATTTTAGCCATACAGAGACTTTATGATCTCTATTCAGAAGTATCATCATCCCATTTCCCTCTCTGTCAGAGATAGACTTTCTCTTGAGAAATAGGAAAAAAATTAACTACATCCTTTAGGATGTAGAAAAATTTATTTTTGAGCTGACAGAACTAACTCTAAAATTAAAGATTATTTTTTACTTTTGAATATTTGGTGTAAGTAATTATTTATGGACTCTAACTAATTTAACTTTCCTTCACTATCTTTCGATAAAACCAATATAATTGTTGTTGCTGAACAGAAGACTAAATTAATGTCTGTTCCAGCTTCGGATGGCAGCACTGAATGAGGCCTACACAGGAGGGATGAATGGACCGAGGGGTGCAGACTATGCTTGCTATAAAGAGGCCAGGAGGGCTGGTCTGCGTGGAACATTCAGAGCTTTCCTCAGCTCCAGGGTCCAGAACATTGACTCCATTGTAAAGAGCTCTGACAGGGATCTTCCTGTGGTCAACATAAAGGTATGCTATTAACAAAAATATCCATTCTGTTGATTAGTGTACTTCAAATATATGCATGGATAAAAATCCTGTAAATTTCCAAAGTATTAACAAGTACCTTCTAAATTAGACTTTTCCTGTTCATGTATAAAACTAACCAGCCACAACATTTGAAGTTTAAATGTTTTAGGTTTTCAGTTTATTTTCCTTTTCAAACTGAAAATAAAGTGTTATATAATTGTAAAGCTTATTATTATTTTATTTATAGCTGAATAGAAATGTTTATTCAAATCTAACAAATAATAAATTTATCCTTCCTAGTTCATCTTCTGCTTGAAGTCCTAAGCTTTTCCTTTACTTTTCTCAATAGTTTACTTTTCCATCCCCTAAGAGTTAAAATTTTCTGCCAGAAGAGCTTGATCAGCTTGATGGAAGAGCCAGAATTCTTTTGGTGGTCAGAGTCTAGTATCTCATTGAACTCCTTCCAAGACTTATTCCTTGCACTTAATTCACCTCTTTGGATTTGTTCCTAGCTTCTAGATATGCTTATCATTTCTCTGTGGATTTGGCCTGATGATACTCGTTCCAAGCCATTTTCTTCTCCTTCACGATATTCCTGAACTCTTCGTTCCATCATGAGGTAGGCTTGCCTTTCGAGGAGATTTGCTTCCACAGCTGCTTCCAAAATACTAATCTTGATAAAGTTCATCCAGACTTGTGATCTGCATCAAGTTCTGAAAGTATGATAACAGTTCCTAGTATCGGGCCCTCTTTTCAATATTCTACAGCTCTTCAATTCTCTCATTGAATGCTCCCCCTATTGACTTGCAGTCATTCAGCACCCGTGTCTGCCACTGCAGCATGTGATCACTCCCTATCTCTGCTTCTCTAAAAACCTTAACATCTGTTAAGTACTACCTTTTGTTGTGACTGTATGTAAAGTAGTTGAAGATATTATTGGCATTTCTTTGAGAGCTGAAAAGTTTTATTATGCATTGGTTTGATAGGAAAGAAAAGTTCCCTAGGAGTAGGAAATTATCAATGCAGAATTCAATCAGACTTTGTCCCCCATATGCTCTGAGGTTCAACCTGTTCTTGTGTTGTGGTCGCCTATGATTAATATCCTTTTATTTCTGTTATTTCCCTTATTGGACACTCTCCAAGCCTCTATAGAACTGTTCCTTGTCCAAGATATCTGCATGGTTTGTAGGGGCTTGTACTTTGATCAAACTCCACTTCCCAGTCCACAGCTCTAAATTGACCCTCATTATTCGTGGGCTTAGAGGTTCCCAATCATCTATTTTCTTCTTTTCATCTCTTTGATAGCTCTATTTCCTGATGGGATCCAGTTCTTATGTCCCTGGTTCCCAGTGGAATGTCTTTATCCATGCCTGATCATTTCCTTCTATTCTGTCCAAATCTGAGACTGTTAGCTAAATTTCCCTGAATCAGGTATACTCCCTTGTGAATATTTAAATCCTCTCAGAAGAAGTAGTGGCCAAGCTATACCCACTGAGAGTTAGAGAAATACTAAAATTGAAAATTTTAATATTTTCCTTATTTTCGGAATCCCCATCCCACTTCTCTACTCCAGATAGACCTAATGCTATATTCAGGATTATACCTTAATTGTTCTTTTAGATTGCTAAGGCCATTTTTGTATTTTGATCTCATTTATGTACTCCTTAATGAATGGTTAGAAATATAGTTTATTCAGCTCCTGCATGCTGGACTTTTATGTGGTTCTTTGTGTTATTAGGAAATAAAAACCTTAGGAATGGGGTTTACATGACATAAAAAGTTCTAATACAGATATTCATATACTACCTTACTGAAGAATTCACTTTTTTTTTGGGCGGGAGGGGCAGCTCATGTTTGATGAATTTTTATATTTATATTTTTTTATACATCAGCAATAAAACTGTGCATACACTTTCACTTGTTATTCAAACTTTGCTTGTTACTGACAAATGGTTTTACTAACACATTGAGGACTTCCTTATTTAATTGCAATCAAATAATAACATTAATTGCTCTAAATGCTGTAAAATAGCTTCAAAAATTCATTTTAACGGTTTTAATTTTATTTTTATTTTTAGGGTGATGTACTATTCAACTCATGGAGAGACATATTCAAAGGAGATGGTGCACAATTTGCTCAACAACCAAGAATATATAGTTTTAATGGGAAGAATATTCTCACTGATTTCACATGGTAAGAAAGCTAAAATGTTATTTAAGTCATTGACTAATTTGTCTGTGCTGAAATTCTCAGGTCAAAGATTAATTCAAAGTGAAAGAAATTCAATGGCTGAATTTCTATGATTATTGTCCAATCGTTTTATCATAATATTTTTTCCTACTATTTTTTCTAAACCTATAGTCTACTAAACACCTAAAATTATTGAGAATAAGGTTTCAATTAATTAATTAAGAGTTGTGTCATTGGGTCACCTTCTCTCCTCATGTGATTGTCATTGAATGTCATTTTTACTACTCATTACAATAAAATTACAAAATGTATTTATTTTTAGCAAAATTTAATAAGTTAATAAAGGTTAAAAAATTAATTATTGATTCGAATTAATATTTTAAATTACTTAAACACCTAGAGAACAACTAAATCTAATAATAAAAACCTTAAACATTCACCAGATTTTAAGATAGATTAGAGAATTACAAAACGAAACAATCTAAATTTTTGAACATTCTTTCTCAATAAATTGTTAATGTTAAAATTCACCACAGTAAAACAGACATAACTAAACAGGCAAGTCTAGACCAGCATGCGCCCTACCCACATAGAAACCGAACGTGATATGAAAACTAAAAACACTTTTGAAACTAGCATGCCTAATTCTATAGAAAACAGCTAAAACAATCTAACTCAACAGAAATTGAGTTTCAAATTGTTTCCCAGTGTAATGAATAAACTAATGTTCGTTGATATTTAATACTATTGCTAAGAAAATTTTATACTTAATAATAATACCAACTACTTTGTTTTTAATGCTAAAAGCATGAATAAGTAAAATCCCTTTTATATTATTTTTGTTTATTTACTACGGGTCAATGAATAAGCTAATATTTATCTAGTATCTACTTCTATTACTAAAGAATATTTGGAAAGGTATTTTTAATAATAGAAGTAGACTAATACTAGCAATATTTAGATATTTAGTAAATAGAAAATAACTCAAGTTAATTTCCAGTTGCAGAAGAAAAACTTTCTTAAAATTGTGAAATGTAACAATGTTTCTTTACCACTCTCAAACTCCCTTCGTTACCTGTGGTTCCATCTTGACTAATTACTCACATGGGCAAACATATTAAAATTAAAAGAAAACAAGGGCTCAGTCAACAACAAGGACTCCTATACAGACTCATGAATAGGAACTCCAAGCATGGGAACATAGTTTGTATTTAATTTGAGTGGTGTTATTGATCATCTTCTCTCTTCTTGGCATTGTTTTTTTTTTTTTAGGTCATTGTAATCAAATTAAAAAATAAAAATAAATAAAAGAACTGTATTAAATGAATAAAAGTTAAAACGCACACACAAAAAAAGTTAGGTTGTGAGTCTCAATTTCAACAATTTTTGAGTCCACAATGGACTCTAATTCCTACCAAGATACTACTTTTGATCTCACGACTTTCCTTGTTTTGGCAGTTAAATTCTATTCATTTTTAAAATCGGCAGGCTCAACCTTGAATTTCAGTTAGTAAGTGTCTTGATACAGTACAGAAGATCTTCACATTCAAATAATTTACTTATACTTATGAGCATTCCACCACCACTTCCAAGTCCTGTTACCAACTTGAATCATCCCCATGAAGAAATTATTATTCAGTAACTTTAATAATATAACTATTGTTATATTAAAATAATAATTTTACACCATTATAATATATTGTTATGCTGATACTAAAAATTTTCCTCTTCCATCTACAATTTATTTTATTTTATTAGAAGTTTTTATTTGATTGTTGGGAAAATTAAATCATAGATATTGAATTATTAAAGGTTATTAGTGGCCTTAACACCAAGTTTCAGTTCATTAATAAAACAATAAATATATGTTTTAGGCCTCAAAAATATATATGGCATGGTGCCCTGGCTACAGGTGAAAGGGCAATGGACAAGTACTGTGATGCTTGGGAGACAGATAGCTCTGACAAGCTGGGTCTCGCCTCTCCTCTGCATAAAGGGAAGCTCCTCGGCCAAGAGCCGCTTGCCTGCAGCCACAGGTATAATTTCTTCCTTACTTCAATGTAGTACTTTAAAACATCTGAAATTATTATTTTATAAAAATCATTGATCAATAATTTTGAAAATAAGAACAATAGAATATATCAATAATAAAGAGTTTATTAAAAATGTATAAAATAAAATACTTTTCATCTTTGTTAAGCTGGATTGTGGGTTTTTCTTTAAGTAAATAAAATCACTTGTTTTTTCCAAAACTCTATATTTCTTGCTCAAATGTTTCGACCCTCAGGAGTTCTTTTCAATAGTTGCAATCTCCACAGGGCAGAGTTTCGTACTCATGAGTTGCTGGAGTATAAGACTCCGCCCTGTGGAGATTGCAACTATTGAAAAGAGCTCTTTAGGATGATCCATTAAAATTAAAATTGAGCAAAAAATATAGATTTTGTGGGAAGACTTGTATTTTTATTTATTTATAAAATACTTTTATTTCATTATTATTATTTATTTCATCAATTCAAATTTGTTACTGGAACTGTGTGGATCATTGATATAATGCAGAACATATTCTTCAGCATTCTAGGTAATAAATTTTAAGGTTTTACTATTATTGAAAAAAAGTAACAAGAGTACCCTTTTTTAAGGAGCAAAACATACAGAGTGCTGGCCTTTCAGACAACATTCGTTAGTCAGAAATTTGGATAATTAAGTTTTATGAATTATCTTAAGGGTATATGTCGTTTCTTTCTAATTTAGTAATGCAGTTCAAATAATGAACTGAAAAATTAGTCAACTCTTGTCTCAGATAAATCTCTACTTGTCAAGTTATTCCAAATTTTCTGGTTTAAAAAATATTTAATAATGGTAACATATGCAATTCAAAAATATATCGATGTACTACAGTGGTTATTTACTATAAAGGGTAAACTAGTTTCAATTTTAACCCTCTCCACAATTATAATCTTAAATTCTGCTTAAAAGCTTAATAAGGATTTAATTTTCCGTAATGATGACTGCAAATATGTATCTTAAGCACCCAAACTTGATCACTCATTTTAATTGTTTCTTTAAAGGTTTTTAAATTTTCTTAAAGAGTTTTAATTGTTTCTTAAATTTGAGAAAATTTTTTATACTGAATTCTTGTAATTCTAAGCTTTAATCTCCTCTCCATTCAAACTTAATTTTTTATTAAATTACTAGAGGACCTGGCAAACTCGGTTTTGCCAAAAAAAAATTTTTAGGGCATTGCGGGCCCTAAGCAAACATTAGTGTTGTATTTATTATTTAAATAGAGCTTTTAACAAAATTTACGGCCTTCAAATAAAAATTCATGGAATACTTATCATAAAGTTTTTTCACAGAATAATTTACATATGTTGTAGATATGGGCTCAATCCAAAAAGAAACACGTGTATTTAAGGCAAATTGGAAATGAAAATTTGGTTTTGCCATGCCCCTCCGCCCGCAGACCGAAAATCAAAAATCAGACTTCACAGTGTCACTCGCCTGAATATTCTGAGGATTCCCTGAAAATTTCATCAAAGTCGGCCAAGCCGTTTTAAAGTCCATACATTACATACATACACACATACTTTTTTACATATATAGACAGGAAGCAGCTGCTTAAAACTCCTTAGAAAAAATTAGATTCCCTGACTAATTTCTTATTTCTTTTGCAGTTTCGCTGTCCTTTGTATAGAAGTATCCTCACCCTCTCTCAGCCAGGCAACAAGACGAAGGCGAAATGTGGACAGGGAGCTTTCTGAACCAGAGTACATAGAGCTACTGGAGGACTTAGCCGGCAGTGAAGATTTTTAACTTCCAGCCGCAACTTAGTCCAATGTGGTGGGCAAAGCTTACCAATCAACTTACCTCTCCAGTGCAGGGGGTTCTTTCTAATCTTGACATTTCTTTTTTATACTTAATTCCCAAAAATTGTAAGTGTCACAATGTTTATGAATATTATTCCATTTTTTTTTTTTAATGTTAAATACTCATTCAACTTTGTGATTTGCTAACTAGGATTATGTAGGATTTGAATTTCCTCTTCATCATTCAATATGGACCGTTTAATTCATTGAAATAATGTGGTTGTTGGATTATTAAACACATGTATGATAATTAATGAATAATAAGCACTATTGGTTATCATGCAAGTAACTGAGAATCATTGAGTTGGGAAATAAAAAATGAAAGGAAAACAAGAAATGTTTAACCCAATAAGAGCAAAGTACATGGCTGGAGTAGGATTTGAATTTGTTTATTTTTATTTAAGCACAATTAATGTATCAAAAGAAATATACTTTTTTTCCCCAATGAATTGCCAGAAATTTTTAAATATTTTTTTTATAAATGTCTGACTTAAAAGCATCCTTGATCTTTTTATATGCCATATTTTTGGCACAATTCTATGTAAACTCCTATATGAGTTATTCTTTTTTTATTTATGTAACTTAGTAATTCATTCATTCTAATCCATACAGTAATATAGCCATTGATTTCTGATTAGCAAATCACCCAATTAAATGTAGCAATCAACTTTGTTTTAAGAATAGTATGTGAAATTTATGTCAAAGGCATGCTTTTTTAAAGAATGCTAGCAGAATTCATTTGATAGAAAGTTACATGAGTTAATTTTATGAAAATATGGTAGAGGGTTTTTCAATTTTACAATTTTCTGCAATTTTCAACTTATTATCAAAAATTAATGTTAAGTGTTAATTCTTGTGAAATGAAATAAGAAAAAGCTCCACTCATTAGGAAAATATAATTGAACCAATGTTTAACTTCCAAAAATTTTAATAGCATTACTTTAAAATGTTACATAAATAATGTATATTTGCAGGAATATTTTATGAAAGACCATCAAAGAAATAGTTATTTCTTGTTTTATAGATATTCTAATCATGCTTAATAATAATATTAAATTAACCACATTTTAAAAAATTGCAGTCAAAAATCAAAATGATCTATTTGTACCCTACAGCAAACATAATTAAATAGTTATGAATAATTTCAGTGACCTACTTAAATTGCTTTAACCTAAGTTTAAGAAGACTAATAAATACGGAAGTTCTTGCTCATTGAATAGCTTTTCAGTTGATTTATTATTGGTCAATTAACGAGCATTTATCACATTGTTATTCTTAAAATCTTTAATTAGAGATATTATTTTAAAAAGCCTTGATATAAGAAAATTCATATATGAAAAGATTTTGTATGTATGAAAGTGAATAAGGAAAAAACTTGAATGCCCAAACCTTCTGAACCTTCAAATGTCAGTGCACTGATTTAAGTGAAGGAAATTTAATACATATGAATTTATTTTAAATAGCCTGTACTAGTATTGGAACAGACTTAAGAAGAAATAATTTTAATGTTTTAATTTATTATAAATTTGTTGACTCAGGTAACTTTTTATTGATTCTGCATTGCATTTCATTGGATAAATTTATATTCAAACTCAAAAAGCATTATTGAAAAGGTGGTTTTTATTTGCTTGAAACAAAGATGTTTTCTATTTCATTAGATACTGTTACTATAGTTAAAGTAGTTAAGTAGTTTTATGTGAATATAAAAAGAGGGAAAATGTATCAAATTTTTTGCTCTGATGAATTCTTCCTAAACAATCCTTTTCCCAGTCTACCTCTTGTTGTCTAAGAAGTAGGTTTAATTGAAACTCCCTAAAAATTTAAGTAATCTTATTTACTTAAATAAAGCCTCTAAATTTAATTTATTGTGTAAATATTTGCTCTCTTCCTGGAGAACATATCTATATAAGAAATCACATTAATTTATATGTTTTCTATATAAAATAATTATAGAATTATATACCTAATAAATAATGTTAAAAATTAAATAATTTTCTGTGGAAATGATTGATGTTTTAAAGTGGCTGAATGTGTTTTAAATAAAGTACTAGTACTAATTTTGTATGTTGGTCTCGTTGTAAGTTTTATGGCTGTAAGTAAATAGTCACCTTTTCAAGTGGCTTCATACTTGAATGAGAGATATTTTTTAATTAATATTGATACCATTAAGTACTTATGTGTAGCACTTAAGTTAGTAAAATAATGGATTATTTTCAAATAAGAAGTTTAAGATTTATGTTCCTCTGGGTTAATCTAAACAATTAACAGAATTAAAATTTTATGAAAAAAAAATATTTTTATTGAAGTACAAATATTTTTTGAAATTTTTAATTTTCTTCAAGATTTTATTTAGCTTGTTTTGGATTATTTTCAAAAAAAGGAATCCATAAAATATTCAGAGTTCTACCCAAGATCTAATATCATTTTTATCAACTTTTAAAATGTCTTGAATAAAGAATTATTTATTTTTATTAAATTTACTGTTTATTCAATGTTAGTTAATTGTAGTAATTGTGTTACATGAAGGCTCTAATAAGAATTGACACTGGTTTCATAAAAAATAAAATAGTTAATGTTATAATCTATTAAATAAATGCATACTTGATAAATATGAATATACATGCATTTTTATTTAATAACAATAATTGAACTAATGTTTAATTTCTAAAAATTGTAATGGCATTACTTGCAGGAATAAAAAAGATCACCGAAGAAATAGTTATTTCTTATTTTATAGATATTTTAATCATGCTTAATGAAAATATTAAATTAATCTCATTCAAAAAAAATTGCAGTCAAAAATCAAAATGATCAATGAGTAACCTAAAGGAAACATAATTAAATAGTTACGAATAATTTCAGTGACCTACTTAAATTGCCTAAATGGGTCACTGAAATGCTGAAGTTAATACTTCAAGTCATGTAGAAGATTGAAGAAATGTTAATTAACTCCTGAAATTTAAAACCTTTTTTTTTTTTTTAATTGGATATTTTAGGTTATCTTTGGAGAATATTTCTTTAATCTCTTTTTTATGCCAAGAAATTTTACTGGTACATTCTATTCCATGACATTTTTATTTGCAAACTTTCTTATATTTTTATTAATTTAAAAATATTACTAAAATACATATCAACTTAATTAGTTTTGCAAGCAAAATATTATTTTTAAAGTTCTCCAAGAACAGTTGATTTATTAAAGAACCTNTATATATATATAAAGGAATTTTACAAATCCAATTACAGTTAATATTTTTACTTTACATTTGATTAATTTGATCATATAATCTTTACATAAAATTATCAGTAAAATACTGAAAACAATATTTTAAAAATATAAGGATGCAAACAGTATTCACTTTAAATTTACTAACAATGATTCAAGTACTCTAAAGTAAATAAAGCATCTATCATTACAACATTACAATTTGTGCACAGCGTCTAGGGTAAATATTTTGGTGTTAGACATTTAAAATAATTCAAGGATATTGGGTGAAAGATATAATATTTAAAAAATAGTTTGTGCATTATATTAAAACTATTTCACTTTTTAGAACAATTGAGGATCAGGATCAAAGCAGAATTAGCCCTTTTGGGAACATGTGTGATCTTGTGCTGTAAGTCTGAGGCCAATTAACCCTCAAATAATTTAATCTTAACTGACATAATTGAGTTCAGTCTTATAACTTAGAAAAACAAGCCATTTCACTTTGCATCTCAATGTGTCTCGTCAAACTCAACTGTAAGCTTGACAAAATAGACTGATTTGTTTCTTACTTGGACCTTTCAATTAATTATTAACTTTATTAAGATTTGTCACTTCCATACTACATATCTAAGATTTTAATAAAACATATCTGTAATTAGTTAACAACTTCAAGCATTTCACTTTAAACATATTTATATGAATTACGTGTCAGAATATGTCTTGTTTTTATGAAATATTAGGAGCCTTTTATAACTATATCCCATTAAATCTATTTTGAAAACCTTTTTGTAGTAATTTTGTAAGAAAAACAATAAATACTCATGAACTAAATGCTACTTTTGATTTTGTTTCACACTTATGCTCATTTTTCTCTTTCTGCTAAAATATAAATAATACAATCTTCTATATGATTTTATTTCTTCATGTAATTAACTTACTACCACTAGAATATTATTCAGGTAAATTGATGTTTAGATTTATTTAAAAACAATTGTAGATACGTATGATACTGATCTATTTTAGCTGCACATCAAAGTTGTAAGTAATAATTTATTTTTTATTTCTACATATGTAATTCACATTACCTATATTTTACATTGGAATTGAAATTGATTGGTCAAAGAAACTTGTTACTCCAGTAAAGTTAAATGAATTTTTTTTTTTTTTTTGTTTTTTTTTTCAATATAATTTATATAAAATGTCCTTACAGTATATTTGTTAACTCAACAGAATGATAGTCATTCATACTTTTCTTCTTTTTTTTTAACTCGACAATTTTTTAGAGATCATAAATAATTAGATGACATTTGGAGAGTATAAGATTTAATGGGAGATTTTGAAGATCAAGAATAATTAGCAATTTGGTTATCAAATACTAAAAACTATTAATAATCAAATACTTCTTTGATGTTTAGCTATTACAGAACAATATTCTTCTATTTTAATATCTGTTGACTAAAATAAAAGTTAACTCACATGAAGGTAACATATTACTTTAGGTTTTAACAATAAATTTTCTTTATTTTTAATGCAAATTTTTTATTTGATTATTACACAATAATTATTTAAATTTATTAAACTGATATAAAATATCCTCTATATTATTCACATTAATTTTTAATTATTTTAATGTTTATGAAAATGCTTAAGTATAGATATTCCTAAAATGTTTCAGTATTTGACTAAAAAGTTTGTAAACTTTAATTAGGCCTACTGTAAATAAATTTACTTCTGTATATGTCAAAAAGCAATTGAATGAGAGTTAACCTGCAATTGTTGTTATTACTGTTATAGATGTATAATAAAAAAGTGTTTTTAAATTAATGTTTATGCATGGTCAAATCTTTGTCATAAAACAAAGTCAAATAAAAAAGTTGTGTTACCATTTTTTTCCTAAATGGTTGGATGTGATGTCCAAATAAGTGTTCATATTTAAGAATAAAAAATTGATAAATAAATAATAAAAAAACAGTTTTTAAATGTACTAGTATAATAATAATAATAATAACGCTTCTCGATTTCGAAGTTTATTTCTTTTTTTACTTGGTTCTTATTTTCCTGCTTGAAATAACGCCTGTTATTCCATCTTTATATCTACGCTGGAACAAGAAAAAATTCATATTCGCCGGCGAAGGACAATAAAAAGGGAGAAAATACTATTTTTAAATTCAATTCCCAAGCCAAGAAAAGTTGGAATTACCTGGAGGCTTGCTTGGGGAGCCAGTAATAAATTTTTTAAGCTTCATCAAATATTTGCTGAGGGAGGGGAGTCGGAAGGATATAGTCTCCATGGGCTGAAGCAACAGCTTTTAAAAGTGACATCGATTAGGTAATTTCAGGCTTTGAATGGGGTGCCTTTAAATATCAAGAGTGCTTCCTACGCTATCAATCCACATTCCAAGTCCCCATGTAATTGCATTACATGTTTATGTAATTTTAGAGGATGCCAGGGTAAATCATGGGGTCCGTACTTGCAATCCTTGCGAAATTTGTTATTTCAAAATTATATATANTACCTTATTTTCTTTAAATAATAAAAAAAAACAATAAAAATTATTAAAAAATGTATAAGTGTGTGTGAACTAAAATAATAAAGATTGCTGCACTTAAATATCTTTTCACATATTTTATCCCTTCAATTTACCATCAAGAGTTGATCGAGGATTAATTAGCTTACAGAGTTCTTGATGCAGAGTATTTATTATTTTGGTTTTTTATCTCATTCAACAGATTTAAAGGAGATAAATTTAATGCTACTTACTGAATATTTCATCTCAAAGGGAAATCAGAAGAGTGACAGCATAAGACAAAAATGGAATAGTATATTTTATTCCATAAAATGATAAATTATTAGACTTATATTTAGTAATTAATAAGGCAAACTAACAATTTCAGCTTATTATTATTTTTACCTATTTTCAAGGAGATCCAAATTAACTCTTATCTACAAACTCCCATCTGTGTTTGTCAGTCATAGGAAAAACATAAAACTTCAACAATTTAAGAAAATTTTTTGGAAAATGTGTTTCCTTCCTTATGGCCAGCAAAAACTAAAAATATTTTAAAAATAAATCATTAATCTCAAAACAGTTAATAAGTAAATAAATATGTACAGAAATAAATAAATAATGCCATCAGCAAAATATGCCAAGGAAAAATTTAATGTACTTCACACTCTGGGGCTAATATACATGGTATTAGTTTATTATAAACCTATATATATTTTATTAGTATTAGATGGTATTATTTAAAACAACACTCCTCATTTTAATTTTATTCTCTTGGAATCTTATGACAAATTTACATTGTGTCATTAAACATACCTATCAGTTTGACAATATTAACCTGGCTCTTCCATGCCAGTTGCTCCAGATTTATTGACTAATTATCTAATAGATACTCCAGCCATCTTTATATATAATTACTAATAATCTGCCCAAGGAATATTATATTTTTCTTTTTCTAGCTATAACATTTTCTCATAATTTTACATTACAGGGGTTTCACTTTTGAACAAATATCTTGTTATTTCTAATCTAGATAAATAAGCAAATATTTCAACCACGTAAATTATCAAAAGATCTCTCTCACTCTCTCTCTATCTAATCTATCTTAAGTTTCAGCTCTGAAGTGTATCTTTAATTTCAAGCAATATTTGTGACCTTTTGTTGGTATTATATTTCTGTATTTAAAAGCTCTTTATTATTTAACATTTGAACGATGAACTGCGAATTATAATTAAAAGGGAGGATTACCTTATTCATTACAAGGTATGTCAGCACATATTTCTTATGGCTCATGTTGATATGAACCAAGATGAATTTCAATCCTTAAAAACCATCTGATGAAATCTGATAAGCAATAAAGTGAATGAATAAATATAGACCAATCAAGATGGACCTAATTCATGAAATTAAAGACACACTACATTAATTATTGATAATAGAAAATATTATTAGATGTCAGCAAAAATAAAATAAATAATGGTGCAATTTAGAGAAGCAGGAGAAAATTAAGTTTAACAGGACTAGTCTTCACTAGTGGTGACTATGAACATTAGTATGGTCCATTCTACAGTTTTTTAACACATAGGACCGGATACTTATCCAATCTTGGAAACATAGAGGAGCATATGCAAATCCTAATTATCACTTTCAACATTATTATTATTAATTATTCTTTCATTAATCTTAGTTCTGTAAATTTAAAATAAAAAAACAGACATGGAAAATCTGCTGAATTTAATCAGATCGAGCACGGCAGTCTTTTATTAAATTAAGATTTTTATTTTTGGGTTGGACTGCATCATAAAAGCTTGGCATCACACCATCATTTGACTTGGTCCAAGACAGAAAAATAACTCCTACATAATACTGAGGAACTGAAAGTTCAACTATGTGAGCATTATATTTAATTTTTCTACTGAATGGAAACAGAGGAAGAAAAATATGCATATTCAATAACTTAGATATTGTGACTATATAGAAATGCGAAATGCAAAAAATATTTTGGCTGGTTAATGTACCAAATATATATGAAAAAACATTGTATGATTATTAAATATGACTAAACAAAACATTAGATAATAAGCCAAGATAATTCTTCTGAAAAAGATTGAAACTTGTAAGTAGAAGCAATTAAAAAACCAATCAATTGAGCGGTATAGTTTGTGAAGTGTGATCTTTAGGTAACGGTAATCAGAAATCATAACAAATACATAGAGTAGATGACAAGTTAATTAAAAGTATCTGCCCTTGGAATTGTCATGAAGTCCCAATCATACAAACAAAGTATCAATAAAAACAGGGAAGTCCATAATGGATAGAATGTCCTATCAAATGTGTCATTATCTAACAAGGTACACCTACATGCTAGTTAGGTTAACTACAGAAAAAGCCTCTCATGTCTCAAATTTTGCACTGCTGTTTTTCTAGTTGGCAAAGATAAAAATGTTCAACTGCAAAGAAACCCAAAGCGCTAAATTGAATTACTTCCAAAACAACACTGTTTAAAATGATTGATGATAAAATGGAAGTGGTGATCTGATTAGAGAGAATAAAAGATGTATCCACACACATGGTACAATACAGTAAGGATAGGAAAATTGCAAGACATCATGAGCTTTCCAGTAGTTTGAAATAAGTTAAAGCACACGGTAGTTGGCAAAAGAAGTACAACAATAAAAAAAATAGTATCAGTTCTTTCTAGAATAAAGATCAAGACATCAAAATCGTAACATTGCTTTAATTTTGGAAAGGCAGTCGAAGACATCTAGAAAGACGAAGGAAGAGAAAAAAAAAGTACTTTTTTTTTAAGGCATAACACCGGTCCTTAACATAGCTTTCCTCATTGTTGACATGGAGGTTACTCCTGTCAATTGTTACCCTCTACAGTGTTGCCGGATGATTTTAATTGGAATAATTGAACATAAATTGTTTGCCGGCAACTCAGTCATACAACCAAAGAATTACCCTGCCAATTATTAACTTTCCTGATATTAAACAAAATTTCGTATGTGAACATTTTCCTTACATTGTGGACTGTTTTGCTACCTTATTTTCTTTTTCATTATTTTTAATATCGGACAATTAATAATTTTATTATTGTCCTTCGAAGTTATTATCTTTTTGGGTTCTCGAGTGGTAAATAAACTTGATTATTATTATTATCAATATTACTATTATTTTTTTTTTTTTACAAGCGAATTGACCACTTAGGATCACGCTACAACTTCATTTCTTTTTCTTGGTGTGGAGTTTCCTTTGTGTCCAATACTCCTTCATGCGTTCGCTGGCCTGCTTCCGTTGTTCTTCTGTCCAGGCTCTTCCGGTCTTCTTAGATCTTTGTGCGGCTTGAATCCCTTCCAAATTATTCACTGTGTTCCTAAATATATTTCTGTCTAACAGTTGATCTTCTGAGATATTGAGTCTTTCCATGTCCGTTTTTGTTTCCTTAATCCATGTTGTTGTGGTTTTCTTTCTCCAGAAGTAATCAAATATCTGTTTAGTAAGTCTATTTTGGTCCATTCTATATAGGTGTCCAAGAAACATCAACCTCCTCTTTTTCATAGTTTCGGAGATTCTTTCTACTTTCTGGTAAACTTCTTCATTACTTCGAAGTTTCCATCCACTTTCGGTTTGAACAGCGTTATTATTATTATTATCACCAGTTTTTCTCCAGCGTCCTTCAAAGTTTCATATAGCTATAAAATCAGTATTAGTTTCTAAAAGTACTGACAGAAGAACTGGTTCGAATTCGTGGACAAGATATTGTGAAAAGGACGCTTGTAAGATAGTTTCTGTCGAACGGATTTTTACCGATGAGTGCTACATGAAAAAGGATCAACAGATGGATGACATTTATCGATGAAGCATAGAACAACAAACCTGATGAATCCTTATTTTCTTTAAGCATTCATTCGGCCAAATTACTAATGATGAGGTATTAAAAGCCTCCTTTGGTGTTTTAAATATATACCAAGTAAAGAGCTGATGCTGATATCCTTATTCAAGACTGTATGTAGTCAGGTCTTCAAAGCAATCCAGTATCTCCATAACTGAAAAATTTCTGTGGCATTGATATTTAAAACAAGCGATGTGGTCTGGAGATGGGGGTGAAAAAGTCAAGAATTCTGTTGGTACCCAACATTCAACCAATTTCGCAGCAACAACAGCTGTAATTTCACAGTTCAAAACATCTTCAATTGTATTTGATGAATAATTACATTCCTTTCCACGAGCGGAATCATGATAATCCCTCCAAATAATCGTACAGTATCGCAGAACGGCAGAGTGCTCTTGTCAACAATTGGTGAACCGCAAAGTAGATTACAGTAGTGATGGCTTGGCTGACTGCATTCTATCAAAACTTTCTTTGTGGGCTCTTCCTTCAAATGATCGACTGTACCAATCGCCAGCTCTGATTCCATCTCCTAACAGTATGTTAACATATATAAATCTATTGCTACATCTAAAGCTCTTTTAATATATCCATAGGATAATCATGAGATTTCCGTCTGTGATATCCTAAAATTTGGAGATATTTTGATATTTCATATCTATGATATCTATAGATCAGATATCTATCTAAGGGACATTTTTGGATATCCATATGGACATTTTCGAATATCTATAAGATATCCATGGATACCTTGTGCTGTCTAACTCTTCCTGTTATGTTAAACTATCTAATTGATAGTCTCCAGAATTAATGTAACATTCTAAAAGCGTGTCTCCTGGAAAACACTTGAAAATATGTTATTTAAAATGTTAAAAGAAAATAACATATTTGATACATTTATATCTAAATGACAGCTTGTTCTAATGTGTGCTTAGTTTGCACTTCACTTAAACAACAAATTTTGGTATTAGTCCGATTGACTGAGACGGATTCTTTCTGATTGTGCTTACTTCTTTTCGACTAAGTTTCATAACCTTTTTCGGGGTAAGATTTTTTAAATTAACGTTTTAAGTATATTTTAGTTTTGAAAAAAAAACTGGTGTTAGAAGTTAAGAAACATTTAAATTAAATATCGGGTTTAGGTTATATCATACAATTCGATTATAGAATATCATACAAGTATATTATTTGCAATGATATGAAAGTTCGTTTGACAGAATCTGCGTAAACTAAGTGAATTCCACAGCATCATATCCATGAATATTTGTATTTTTACTTTTATGTCATGAAAACATCTCTTCCTACTTTGATTCCGATTTTTCATTTAAAAATAGTTTTTAGTGGGGTAGGGCAGTGTGTTAACCCACATACAACAAAAACAATAATAATATAATGCATATTTTACACTACAATAACAACAAAAGCATCAGAGTGATCTGAGGGATTGGATACAAACATGTCAAGAGAGGTTAAGATTCTAGTCGCTGGGTGGGAGAAGAGGGTATGAGACATCCTGACTTTCTGAAGCCGCACTAACTCGTCCTTTGTTATTGACAAACGGACTTCTCTCCAAGATGACAGGAGGGCGGGGGTCGTCTCTTCAGGGGCTTATGCAAGTCAGTGGCACTACGTCAAGATCTGCAGATCAACATGGCAACTGCTGAGGAATTCATTTAGTCTATTCAATTCCATCCAATTACATTGTAAGCCATCTTTAGGGCTATCAAGAAGGCGAGAGGAGACCGTAGTTTTCATCAAAATAACTTAGTTCTGAACACTATAATTATTATTAATATTAATTATAAACTTGATTAATCACCAGTGAGATAATGTAATTTGGATTACATTTTCTGTAATCCAAAGTTTGACAATTGCATTTGTGTGTTAACAATTGAAATTCCTGATTCTCAAAGAACAAGATGTTTCTTAAAAATGCTGCACGGAATATCAATTATTTTGTTGTTATTCAGAAAATCGAAATATAACGAGTGGGGTTTTGTATGACACGAAAAGCTAAAGTGATTTATAGATGAATATTTATAAATTAGTAAAATTACCATCAACCATAGATAAGAGTATTGAAAATAGAAAAAGTTGGGAGAAAGCTTATGAGGCTTTAGGAATGGTAGAAGAGCAGTAAGCTCAACTTGAAGGGCAATCCCAGTCCTTTGGACTGATACCGACATTTGTTTATTTATATTATAATGTGGGTTTATATTGTTTATAATTATAATAATATTAGCGAATTGACCACTTAGGATA
>KZ806898.1:740242-754790 GCA_000696205.2 Oncopeltus fasciatus | reverse complement strand
AATTTATTATTAGATTATTTACTCTAGCGTTCGCTCAACTTATAGTGTAAAGGAATTAAATTCGGCATTAAGTTTATTTTAAATATAAATATACCTGAAATCGGTAGAAGGATCGTTCAAAGTAAACTGAAAAAAAAAAAAAAAAAAAAAACCATCCACAGTCCCTCAAATCCAGAGCTTTAACCTACTCAGAGTGCCATCCGACGCCACCTTCCAGCCAGGGCTTGAGAGGGAATCTGATGAAGCTTTTCGTACCACCATGTTAAATCTTACAAGATAGATTTAAATTCATTGGATGCATTGCCGCCTATCTTGGCTAAATTTTACCGATAGTCCTATTTATGTTATATTTACTTCTAAATTTCTCTGAGAAACAGCACTCTGTCAAAACAAACTTGACTGTGAGAGATGACCTGCATGTTTCACATGATCTACAAAGTTTTTTGATCCAAGTCTGGCCAAAGCCACTACAGTTTTTCTGCATTCTCTTCTGTTTAAGTCCTCCGAGACTTCTTATCCCTATTTATCGACAAGAAATGAAAAGGGAGCCAGAAAAAATCTTGTTACCTCGTAGAGGTAGCATACCTCCCCGGGAATTAGAAGACCCGGGTTCGAATCCCGGCTGAGATAGCTAGATTTTTTTTCTGGCTCCCTTTCCATTTCTTGTAAATAATTTAATGTGGGTTTACGTACCACAATTATTTCATTATTTAAAAAAAAAAAAAATATCAAGTAGTGGCCCAGCCGAACGAGAGTCTAATAAATAGCTGATAATATCGGCTCCTTCGAGTAATACTCGTCTTACTTGAGGGTTTAGACTCGGGGTGAAGTTCGGGGAGTTGAAGTGATTATCAGAGCTGCCTCGGTTGTGTAGAGGTAGCATACCTGTCTGATAAGTAGGAGACCCGGGTTCGATTTCTGGCTGAGGTAGCAAGATTTTTTTTCTGGCTCCCTTTACATTTCTTGTAATTTAATACAGCAATATGCACCAAAATTTTTTCATTATTAAAAAAAACAACAAAAAAAACCCTTTTTATTTCCCTGAATTTGTTGTTAGCGATGTATAGGCAATCAGAGGTCTTCTTTCTTTTACATTTACATTTATTGAACTGCTAGGTATTTTCAGTGATTATTTTGTATTTAAACCCAGTTGTAGAACCTACTACCTTGGCTGGCCTTTCTCATTTTCCGGAATCCCACAGTGCCCGGTAATCTAAACAAATATTTCTTTTTGTGATATCGTTATTGTAATTATATTCTGATACAGATTTAAGAATTTAGTTGACGGGAGAGTTCCTTGGGTGAAATTAGTTGATGGGCTGTAAACCAGAAAGTCGGTGTGAATGTGTCAGTGACGTTTGAAATAAGAGATAACACCTGTAATGATTTCTATTGAATCAGTCGTATCCAATATCATATTGGTTTTAATTCGAAATTATGTAATCTTTCATTTAAAAGTTGCACCATATTCGTTTTCCGTGATTACTAACACTACCCGTGGATGTATAATGCTTTATTCGGACCAATGCATGGTCCGAATCACAGACGGGTCAGCAATAACTTCTGAGTACGTGTACCGATCTCTTACTTCTCTTACTTTGACTTTTGCAAGACACCTCTCTTCCTGAATGGCTATGTTTCCGATGTGCTATCACAATTTGCGTGGTTTTTGGTCTGTATAACATTCCACAAGGCAAGATGAAGTCCTTTATATGAGCTCTGGGTCGCCAAGGTTTTTAGACCGTCAGGTTCGAGGTTGATTTTAGATCTGAGAGTGAACACACACACATACACAACTGTCCATTCTCTAGTGTCTGAAAAAAAAATAATCAGAAGAGAGCATTAGTTCCTTTTTCTGTGAACGGAGGGATGGATCATGACTGAAATCGGGCTGAAGAAGAGGGGTTAGAGAGATACCACATTAAAAGAATAGCTAATATCTTTGTTATTAAGCAAAAAATATATGAAAATCGTGTTTAAATGTAATTTTCTAAAATTTTTGTTCCTTAACATAACCTGTTGCAACAAACAGATGTTCTCAAATTAGGCATTTATGTTCTTTTAAATTGCTGATTGAGTTCGTGAATCGCTGAAGTGAGGCTGCGAAGTGGGTGATTTAGAGAGAGGCCAAACTTTAAAAAAAAATTAATCTATATTTTCGTTATTATCCATAAATATTTTTCTTACCAAGCGTATCCAATGCTATATGACATTAGCGTCAAGAGGAATATTTTTCTGCATGTTTGAACTTCATTTTCTTGAAATCTGCTTAGATTACGCAACTTCTGCGCGACCTACTTTTATAATCTGCAGTATTAACTCATCATACCAACCTCATACGGAAAACCTTTAACATATGGACATTTTAAATGATATATTAATATTTATAAATAAATAATAAAAAAACAGTTTTTAAATGTACTAGTATAATAATAATAATAATAACGCTTCTCGATTTCGAAGTTTATTTCTTTTTTTACTTGGTTCTTATTTTCCTGCTTGAAATAACGCCTGTTATTCCATCTTTATATCTACGCTGGAACAAGAAAAAATTCATATTCGCCGGCGAAGGACAATAAAAAGGGAGAAAATACTATTTTTAAATTCAATTCCCAAGCCAAGAAAAGTTGGAATTACCTGGAGGCTTGCTTGGGGAGCCAGTAATAAATTTTTTAAGCTTCATCAAATATTTGCTGAGGGAGGGGAGTCGGAAGGATATAGTCTCCATGGGCTGAAGCAACAGCTTTTAAAAGTGACATCGATTAGGTAATTTCAGGCTTTGAATGGGGTGCCTTTAAATATCAAGAGTGCTTCCTACGCTATCAATCCACATTCCAAGTCCCCATGTAATTGCATTACATGTTTATGTAATTTTAGAGGATGCCAGGGTAAATCATGGGGTCCGTACTTGCAATCCTTGCGAAATTTGTTATTTCAAAATTATATATACCCACATACANGTCAATTGCCTCAGACATATATATATATATATACGGCTAACAATAAATTGAGGCTTATTCATGGATTTCAACAGATATTAGGATTAATTGTGGGAAGCGAGGGAGGCCAATCTGCTGAGCTTGTAAAGGAGCCCCTGTATCAAACGCCCCCCACCACCCTAAAAACAATACTAGAAGAGGAGGGTAGATCACTGGGGCAGTAAGAATTAACTTCTTAATAGAGTTATGTACTTTATCTTTATAATCATCAGTTTACATTTAAAATGAATTTGTGGTAATAAAGAGCTGGTAGTAGTAATAAAGGACAAAATATACTTTATATTTCAAATTATTAGATGATTTTAGTTGGGGTTCGGTCTAGGTAGATCCAAAAAAAAATACACTTTTTTAAAATGTGTATTTTTTTTTTGGATCTACCTTGACCAAACCCCACCTAAAATCATCTAATAATATTATCTACGGTCGAATTTATATTTAGGGATTTCATGAACACTAAATATGTCATTTATGATTTCTATTATTATATTGGGAAGACAATTTTTACAGCATTTTTTGCCATAATAATATGAATTTTTTACCAAATCATCAGTTGGTACATATACAACACATTATAAATACATTGGTTTTGTATTAACCAGCTCCACCGAGATTCACTCTTCTTGATTTCTTGGAGGACGATTTCTCATTGGCTATTACTTTGATCAAACATTCATAGGAACTCATCTAGTTACACATTTTCCACCGAAATATTTTCCAATTATTTCTTTAAAAAGTAATATTTTTCAGTCTTTTGTTTGTGATCTCATTCATGTTGAACTTACATTCTAGATATAATTGGAATAATTAAAAAAAAAAATATCAACATATTTCAATAACACCTTAAAAATCAAGGAAGATCAACCCTGTTATATATGAAATGTTACTGAAAGGTATAAAATGGGAAACACAAATTTGTGGACATTATTTGCCAGAACTTTAAGAGAAATGACTCAACTATGGAGTCTAAGCGCGGGGTTGGGAGCACAGGGTGGCCACCCCCTTGTGCTGGCCTCTAGCGGCTGCCTCCAGAAACAACCCCCTGCCTGGCAAGATGGCGCTAGCCGCCTCCCAGTGACCGAACACCCGCCGGCGAGATATGCCGTCTCTTCCCGTCTCCCCTCTCTGACAGATATGACAACCCTTCTCCGGTGATTCCCTGTCCCTTGCCTTCCCCCCCGAACCCGGTGTTTTGTGCAAAAATGTACTGTCAAGTCGACAAGTCCTCCAGCTCTACCAAACTCAAGGATGGTGAGTATATCTAGCAATTCTCCCAATGTTTATTATTTTCTTCTTTAGTTCTCTCTTCTTTATTTGATCGAATTTAATAAGTTTAAGGCTTATCAATATATTTCAAGTTAAAAATTATCTGTCTATATTTTATGCATAAGCGTTAAATTATTAATAACCAATTCAACTGAGTACTTGTCACTTTCATTTGTTTTCATTCCCCATTTTTTTACTTTTAACATTATTTGTTACTAATTTTAGCTTTTCCCGATATTCCATTAATATGACAATAGGTTTTAAAGTATCAAGACAAATCTTAAGTGGTTTTAAGATGATGTATTGCATAATGGTATTAAAAACACTCATTCCAAGTTTTACTTTCTTCCCAATATCTTTTATCCCAAAATAGAAAAATAGGAGGTGTTATTTGAAGTATGCTTTAGGATATATTTGATACTTGGTAAAGAAAGCTATGAAGTCTGTTATCAAATTGATAAGATAATTAATTATATTTGAAATAGAGGTCTAACTTTTGTTTACTCTTATAATTCTTTTTACAACTTTATTGAGCAAGTCTATTAATAAATCAGTGAATCAGAGAATTTTTAGTCTTGATTTCCTCTTTCTCATACCCAAAACAACCCCTGCTGGGTTTGTTTACTCTCTTTGTTTACCTATTGATAACAGTACTTTATTGATGTTCTTAGTGATGGGTAACATTTTACTCATAAATTTTGCCTCGTGAATTGTTATATTATTCTTCATGATGCAATATGTTCTATTGTGGCCATAATTTATGTTTTTTTTTGTCTATATTGAGAATCTTGCTACCTATCATTTCCTTAGCCATCAAATTTCATTATTAGATTACTAGTTCATGGCTAAAACTTACAATTAGTATTGAAATGTGTATACTATTCTTATATCTTCTAATGTAAAATAAAAAAAATGTATTTGTATATTAAATATTTTTGATTTTACATTTTTACTGTTTATTCAATGTCTTCAACTTCTATATAATCCATCTGTATGATGTTGCTTTGCAATTATTAAGGGGTAGCTATGACTCTTTTAACTTAAAAATGAATATTTTTTGCCTGTTTAAAGTGTTATATCATTTTGATTGTCAGAATTTCTTCAGAAAAGAAAAAATTTTGAGTTGAGTGTATTTCAGTCCAACTTATTTTGTGATTATAAAACCCAGTAAATTATTTTTTCTTCTATATTTATGAATAATTGTTTTCAAACATGAGTTAATTACAAATAATATGATCTGTATATTCAATTCTAACTTTTGAACATAAAATGTCTATAGCTGAGGAATCTAATAATGAAATAAAATATTCTGCTTTTTATCTAAGTACTCTTCTCCATATCTTTAATTTTGTTTGAATTCAAATTGTAACTTAATAATATTGTAAGAATATAATAAATATTTACCTTGATAAATCAATTATAGTTGTAGTGAAATATATTTTTTGTTCATATTCTCCTCTGGTGTAAACTCTTAGGTTAGATTTATTTTAAAATTTACCATAAAGTATAGATAATATGAAAGTTTTTAATTCAAAGTATTAACTGTGATTGATTTATATCTGAGCAAAAATATCAATATTTTCTGTACAAGAATCCTTTGAAGTACTGTTCTTCTCCTTTCTTTTCTATAATTAACAGCATAACATATTGTTTACGAAATGTAAACTTAGAATAATGAATGGCAGAGATAAAAAAAAAGTATGAGTTTTTATTCATGCAGTGCTCTGAAATATATTCTTCTGCTCTGATTTTGTATTAAAGTTACTCAGCTTTTCCCCTCATCAATCTCTAATAATATTTTGAATTAAATTCCTGTGTCAGCAGGTTCCACCTGTAGAATTTTTACACTCATCAATCCATGGTAATTATGGCAAAGGATGATGCCTGACATTATGACAACAGGCATCATGGGAAAATAGCAGAAACAGTTTCAGGGATCCTTAAAACAAAAATACCTATGGAATAATTATTTTTTAGTTACTTCATGTTAAGAATAAAAATGTAACTCAAATTCTGGTAAATTTAATATAAATTTAGGCTTGATCTTCTCTATGAATGATATTATTTGATTAATAAGCTCAGAAAAAAAGTAAAAAAATTGAAAGATTTACTAATCTGTTTTTTTTTTTTTTAAGTGCATAGATATGTTGTATGGATATAAATATTTATACATTGCTTTAAAAATCAGGAGTCCTGCCAATAAACTTAACAAAGATTAATTTTTTAAAATATTTTCCCTGATAAAACAATATTTAAATAAATAGATCAAGATTAATAAATTAAATTATGTATTATTAACCCTAGAAATATGTAAAGCTGAAAGGAAATAAAAAAATGCTAGTGGCTTTCTATTAAGCATCTCTTTCCCTGCTTTAATTCTTTTTTATTTTTTAATATTTATTTTTTATTACATTCTGTAAAGAAAGAACTGCTTCGAGACTGTTCTGTTCGTCAATTGCCTCAGACTTCTTCCCTCTTTTCCAAAGCCTTTTGTCTTCTTGGGATCAATGACTTCATTGCTAGAGTGTAGATCTTTAATGTTTCATCTTCAACTGCTCTTTTTACTTACCCCTACTTACGATTAAGTTATCAAGGACAAAAAACTCTTTTATTTAATTTTGTTCTTCATAAGTTGTTTTGGTGGTTTTTACTACATGGAGTATGGTTAGACTGAGATTTAATTCATTCCTTCTCTTTTGTTCTCCTGGGCAACTATTGCTATTACAACAATCCCCTTCTGACTCTCTTTTATGATTTATTTCCATTATAAAATTTCTTCAGCTGTGGTTTATTAAATTTTTGAAAGCTCTCCAGTTTCATTGTTTTGATCAAATGGGGCTTGATCTGGTTTCTAAATAGTTAGAACATGACTCCCACTCCCTTTTTTCCAACTTTACTTATTTATGGAATTTTACTCTAGAATTTTACATTTAAATACTATTTGCTCTGTAAAACTATTTATTGCGGCATTTTTACTTTAAAAAAACGAAAAAATATAGTGCAGGCTAATAAAAAATTGTGTGGTTTTTAGGGTAAAGCGCTAAAGTGAATGCTGTGCCAGAATGGGTTCTTTCGTTTTTCTGGTTATTTGGATGTAAATGATTTTGCTCAAGCTGGCCACTTATTGAAAAAAAAAAAAAAAAATAGATGACTTTTTTAAAAAACATATAGCCAGAATGATTTAATTTTGTGATATCATGCAGCAACAAATCATTAATTATAAAACTGTTTTGATCATTTATATAAAAATGATCAGTAAAAGAAGTTTGAAACTTGGGTTTCACATAAATTAAGAGTGAAAAAACTAGTTTCCTTTGTGAATTGTTACTAAAATGAAATGAAATCAAGCCATTTTTTAAGCAGTTGTTTTGTGGTGTTGAAAAGTGGGTACATTGTTAAAGTCCAGAAAAGTTTCACAAATTATGGCAAAGCGAGGACTGACACCAAGGAAGATGATGCTGAGTGTTTATTGGGATTGGAAATTAATTATTCATTAAGAGCTTCTCGAATCTTGCCATTATTGACAATATTAAGTCAATTTTTTACTATTACTATAAAACAATTGAAGCAGGCATTTCAAGAAAAAGTGCCAAAATTTATCACTAGAAAAGGTTAGGTTTCTATAATAAGAAAATTGAACCACATCATTTGCTGGAATTTTTGATAAATGCTGTGTTTAGTCCAGACCCGGCCCCGCCAGCTTAGCATTAGATTCATTCTATTTTGATCTTTCATAATTAAAACTGGTATCAAATCAGTTTGTGTAAATCACTTTTTTCAATTTTTTCTCTTTAGAAATCTCAGAACTTTCACAGTGATCGAATAATGGTTTTACCGAAACAGTGGCAAAAGTCATGAATCAAAATCATATATCATTGTTCTGAGTTTGATTTTTCTAAAATTAAATTTGCTTTGAACAAAGTGAAAAACACTAGAATTATTTTTCCCCTTTTTAGAAGTTGAGGAAGTAATGTCCAGCTAAAGCTCTGTCAATATGGATGCTAAGGAAAACCTTTAGATTTACTATTGTAATACAAGGTAATTTTAATAAATATTAATTTTATTTATGGTTTTTAATCCCACATAAATTTAAATAAATTAATGCAAGGGAATAGAATAAAAAATCTAACTGTCCCTGGCTGGGGCACTAGACACTGGGAATTTAATAAGTTATCTGGCTCTCCAGGTAGCTTAATAAGATAATGCACTAGCCCGGTTAGCTGGAGATCCAGGTTCAAGCCCTGGTTGGGACAGTTAGATTTTTTATTCTATTCCCTTGCATTAATTGATTTGTAATTTTTGGACTTAAGCTCACTTCAAAATATAAAAGTAGAATTATTTATGTCTTTAGAAATACTATATATATCTTAGGCTTATATTTGTAAATTGAGCATTGGAATAAGCAAGTATCTTAAGTTGGAAATAAACATTAACTAGTATAAATATTAATTTGGTTGTGGTTTATTATCCCACATAAATTTTAAACAATTAATGAGAGGGAATAGAATAAAAAAATCTATCTGTCCCAGCCAGGACTCGAACCTGGATCTCCTGCTTGCCGGGCCGGAATTTAGTGTGTGGGAAATTAATAAGTGTGGTGTAAATTTAATAAGTTATCTAGCTTGTTGTGTAACGGTAACATTCCGGCCCGGCAAGCAGGAGATCCAGGTTGAGTCCTGGCTGGGACAGAAAGATTTTTTTATTCTATTCCCTCTCATTAATTGATTAACTAGTATATTATCTCTTAGATGTATAAAATAATTCTCATTTCTCTTGCATATTTAGAATGACTTAAATCATAATAATAATCATTTGAATAATTTAAATCAAATTAAGTAAATAAAGTTTTTTAAAATGACTTTTGAGTTTTTCTGTGTAAAAAAAAAACAGTTTGACTTCTTGGATTTTTATACTACATTAGACAATAGTACCCCTCAAAAACATTATAAATAAAAAATATTAAATCCCAAATAAAATAAAATAATAGATACAATTTTTTTTTTGTTAAAGAATGTGAGAAAATTAAATGGCTCATAATTTTGAAATAATTACTTATTGATAAAAATGTATTTCATATGTCATTTCCTTGAGTATTAAGCTTTAATTTAATACATAGAAAGTAACTATTATCCTATTTAGATTTTTGCAACCCAAACATTTTTTTTGAATAATCTCAAAGAAACTCTCTTCAATTAAAAAATAAGTTAATGGCATGTTTATTCATTTACTTTGTATTTTTGTAGCAATAAGATCATTTATAAATAATAAAAAAATGAAATAAAAAATGCTGTTATCATGTTTAGTGAACAAATGTTATTTTTTACTTGGTAAAAAGTAAGTTATTACCTACAATTTAAGTTAGGTGTAATTAAGTTAGTACTACTAATACTGATGTCTGCAATATTAGCAGTACAAACGTTTAAGTTAATTTATATTAGAGTGTACTTGTGTGTGTGTCTGTACAGTTAGGGTTTTATAGGAATAATTCCCCAAACTTTATGGTCTCTTTCAGGATATCAAAATATGCAGAAAATTTCATGTGTAAGCATGCCCATCAAGGTTACAAAATTTGTATGCTAAGTAATAATGAATGAACAGTATCTGCCTTATTTATTAAAATGGAGCAGTCATAATGAGTTGGGCAGGAGACTGTTTTACTTAGTATGTTGCACTCTTGTTAAAAATTTTTTGTTTATTTTTAAAAAGCTACTACTTTTTTTATTAAAAAAAAAAAAATATAGGTTCCAGCTCTAAACCTTGATTCAAGAGGATGTATTGCAACAAAAATACCGTTTTATTTTTTTNTTTTTTTTTAAGGTAGAAGGGAAAGTATCAAATCAAAAGTTGGCATCATGGAATTATTTGAATGCTGATACTCATGGAACTCGGTTCCATTTTATTAGTACTTTTAGAAATATTTTTCAGTTCAATATTATATATATACTCAAGCAAATAATTAAATTTTTGTGAATGGAAAAAAAATATATATATATAGCTTTCATTTGCCATAGATGAGAGATAATATTTTTAAAAGTTCTTGGGACAAGTGAGTTTTCACTTTGCTCAAAACTAAAGTGCATATTATTACTACTTTCTATCATTGTACATTTGTTTTATGTTGCCCAAAAGAGCCTTTCAGTGTAGGGGGCATCTAACCATTGTCATTCCTACTTGTTCCTTAGTTTTCAGAGATTTAGTGTTATTTTACAAAAACGGTCAGTTATTCTACATATTACTTTCTTGCCTGTTTCAGGGTCTTTTATCAACCGTGACATATCCATGGTCTTTTTATGGATCTTATTGATCTTCCATTCTGCCAATATTGTCTAACCAAATCAACTAATAAGTTTTAAGAACTCCTTTATCAAGTGAGCACTTAATTCTTCCCTGATCCTCTCTTTGTTGATGCAGTCCTTTCTTGTTTTCCCTGCGATCCTCAGAGAAATCTCATTTCACATAAAAACATATATACATAGAGCAACTGGTGCTTTATATCTCTGCTTGTCAGTTAATATCTGATTTCTGCTCTAAAGGTGTTCAGGTAAGTATATACTGTGAAAAATTTCCGTCCCATGATTCCATGATTCCTAAGGTTGGTGAAATCTGTGGCTACTTCTATCTCATCTTCCCTCACCTTCCTTCACCCTTACTACCAGTAGAATAATCAACTTTCAATATGTGCACTTTTATATAAGTCAGCACAAAATTTAGGATACAAGAATGGAATTATTATTTAAATATTTGCTTGAATTTACATTTTTACTGTTTTTGAATGAACATTTTTCGAGAGTTGGGGCTTCTGTAAAACTTATTATCTGTAAAGAAATTCTATGATTTATTCTTAAGTATCAAAATCTATGTATTATTTGAATACTACCAAATTACTTAATTTATGTTTCAAATGAGTCAATGGGGAATAAAAGTTTACATATAGGCAAAATTTACAAATATCTAAGCTATTATGAATGCTAAGCAAACTATTTGTTGAAAGTTAAAGGTGCCTAAACAACTTTTCCGTTATTATGTAATAATTGATTGAAAATGGATATTTAAGAAAAAGTTTGAATATAAACTTGGTGTTAGTATTAGTGACTTTTCTTAATTAGACAAACTAGATTTCATGGATAGACCTTAATATCTGCCATCGAAAGTGTTATCTATTTTGTAATGTCAATATGACGTGGCCCAGCAGTTCGACTATTTTTTATTTCTTTTTCTGATGTTAAATTCAAAAGTATTTCCCTTATTTGCATTATTCGCAGGACAATAAATGTTAAAAAATTAGATTTTATACCTATTATGTTTCTACATGCTTTCATTACTTTATCAATGAGACTGAGATTGATGATTATTAAATTAATAAATATAACTAAACTCCTGATGTCTGATAATAGCATTTATACCTAAGGATTTGCAAAAGGAAGCACTGGACAGTGAATCTTCTAAACAGACATGTCTATATAAATATAAATTATGTATGTATAGCATACATAATTTAGTCCCCCCTTGTAGGATCAGACAAGTATCGAAGAAGTTTTTCAAAGTCTCATCACAGCACTAATGTGAATAGCCTGATTTCTTAAAGGGTAATATGCCAAAGTTACTGAAAGATCAATTTTGCTGCAAGATTTGAATAAAGTTTAAGTGAGAGTTTTTTTTATATGCTGATGATATAGTTTATTTGATATGATATTTATTTCTGTGTGATCTATAAATAGTTTGAATTTAGTGTTGGGTATATTATTTACAAAGCTGTATAGTGTTTTTGGAAGTGTAACTGTCAAAGAAAACCAATTTGAATATTTTAGTTAATATATAAATGAATTTATTGAATGGATTTATTCAATTAGCTGTTTTAAATCGAAGCAGGGGAAGATGCATGAATGGACAAGATCAATTTCTTTAGA
Source organism: Oncopeltus fasciatus (assembly GCA_000696205.2). Taxonomy (NCBI): domain Eukaryota; kingdom Metazoa; phylum Arthropoda; class Insecta; order Hemiptera; family Lygaeidae; genus Oncopeltus; species Oncopeltus fasciatus. The sequence goes on along the minus strand of KZ806898.1, from coordinate 742,621 downwards.
TCAATTATAATTACAATTTATATTGTATATTAAAGTTGCTGTAACAATACTATATATATGGTATATATTAATTAGAAGGTTAAATTTTATCATAAAATAACAGTTTATTAAATACCATTTAAATATTGTCCGTAAAAAATTAAAGGTTTTTTATAATTTGTATAATAATATCCAAATTTGTGTAATATGTTATGATATAAATTCAAATAATTAAACCAGGAGAAGGGTATTGCAGAGAAGGTCATAATGAGTAAATATAGTTTGTCTTAGCTAGTAATCAATTAAATGTTTTCAAATTATGTTCCTACAATGAAAATTTAATTCAAATAAAATAAATACTGGAAGAAGAGTATTTAAGTAGAAGACATAAGTATTTTTCTTTGTTTCTATCTAATCAACGTTGTCCATCTTTACTGCAGTTATAGTTTATAATTTGTTATTTCTAACATATAATATGATCATGAATCGTATTATTTCAAATTAAATTTTGTTCATAACAATTTGGCAACTACATTAGTGATGTTGAGTGGCAGAAACTTCAGACTATTATCAGCACAATCCTTTCTTTCTAACAGAATAAGCTTTTTTAAACAACAGTTGTCTTTGTTCTTCATTTTGGTCTTTACTCATCAAACTCGTGTTTACAACTGGTCTGAATATTGAACATGAAAATGTTACAAGAACTTCCTTTTCTAAGATTTCCGCCTTGCAGGAGGTATACAAAATAAGAGAATTCTCCAGCTTTGTAGTTAACGGATCTTTGTACTTAAACTATTCATCTATGTATATATATCTATTATCAGTAAGCAATCTAGTATCAAAAATTTTCAAAATGAAACCAAATTCAAAATTTATGCTTCTTTCTGGAAACTTTGGATGAGTTCGTTAATGGTTAAAGTCAGTTGAGGAGGGAGAAAGATGGTTTAGAAGGGAAAATTTTAAATCTTAATTTCTTTGTTAGTATTAATGTAATGAACAAATTAATAGAACAAAATAGTTGTAAAATATCATTTTACAACATTTATATTCCATTTATAACATTTTAAAAAAAGGCACATTTTAAGAAAGATAATTAAGAATATAATTCCATGAGTTTGGCTGGTACTCTTATTTTAAAAGATAGAAACCATTCAATATTTAGGTTTTCATTGGAAACCCTTGAAATTATTCATTTTACTCGAAATATTTATTTTATTTTATCATTACTAAATTATAAAAAGTAACTTAACTTCCTTTCACTTGTGAGACTGCCTGTAATAGGATAAGATCTCGGACCCATTGATCCCCGGCTCCGCTACTCCACGTGTAGTGTTGTTCGCTTGGACACGTCTCGGCCGACAGGGGCGCAACACCAGTCCTCCTGAATAATGTAAGAGGCCCCGGCTCGGAAATGCCACCTGAGGGAGGAAGACCCCTGAGAGGTTACGACCCTCCGGTAAACGTCACCTTTAATAACGGCAGGTTATCTTGCTCTCGAGCAACCTCCACCGCCGATAGATGGGAAGACTAGCCGTGAAGAGCCGCTCCTGCTTACTTCGATCGCATGAGAAGTTCAGTCTCACTAGAGGAGTGTTATAACCTCTGAAGCGAGGCAGATTCCTCTTTAAGATCTCTAAGGCGGAGAAAAAGTCGACTTCTTGTATCATCATTCAAATATCAAAAAAAGATTGTCACCCATGTTATTATCTATATTATTGGAGGTCCTTCTGATGAAAACAATTTTTCTTATTTTCCGTCACAAGGCTCTGGACAATACGGAAAAAATCTTGCTTTGGCGTCATTATGTGGAATTAAATGTACCTAGAAAATTCGCTGAAGTGTTTGGTGATATTCTGAGGGACAATTAAATTTCCTTAAAAATAATAAACATGAATCTAGCATTGCTTACACTCTGTTTAAAATGCTGACATAAATATGATTTTCGTTCTAGCTAATTTCCCTGTGGGAACTCTGGTATCTACGTTGGTACCATAGGTACCATAAAGTGACTTTTGAAAAGTTTCTACAGATCTTAACCTATTTAGAACAAGCCTACAAATATAGCCCATTCAAAATTATATATATATATATATATATATATATATATATATATATATATATATTTTAAAATTTCCGTCGTTCTACTGTTGCAGAAGTAAGATATATTAGTATCAGTTCCTCTTATGGATTATTGGCATTGTATTTGAAATTGAAAAAAAGGATAGTATCGCCCTGGGGATTGGTGAGTTCCGTCAGTCTTCAGATGACAACTCATCTAAGGCAGTAAGCCTCTGTAAAAATCATAGGACCCTCAAGTTGGTTATGGATCGATCGCCTCAAAAATCAAATCAGTAGATCATAAGGTAAAGCCTTAAGATAATATTGGTTATATATATATAT
>KZ806898.1:724827-739237 GCA_000696205.2 Oncopeltus fasciatus | reverse complement strand
TCTCTCTCTCTCTCTCTCTCTCTCTCTCTCTCTCTCTCTCTCTCTCTCTCTCTCTCTCTCTGCGCGCGTGTGTTTTGTGTCTTTACGTACTCCATCTTTTGTAATTATTAAAATAAAATAACTAAACTCAGCATTTCAGCTACGAATTTTTAAATGTGTTCGTTAATGGCTGAAATCAGGAGGGGGAGAAGATTTAGACGGAGGGCAAATTGAAAAATAATTAATATCTTCGTTATTTTTAGAGTTGCAGGGAAATTTAATAATTAAAATATATGTAAAATGTAATTTTATAACTTTTATATATTATAACATTTTATGAAAACCCTTATTAAAGGAAATTTTTAAGAATGTAATTTCGTGGGTTGGGCGAGCTTGGCGGCTCCTAAACTCTAATCTTATTTCTTTTAATTTAAAATTTATTAATTTTGATGGAATCAACATATTGCAGAGTATTTTGCAAAGTATGTTGTAACTTACACATATCCCCGTTAAAAGAAGTGCAATTCTCAGTTTCTTTTTCATTCCAAGATTATTTCACTAACTCCACTGATGAAAGATGCATTCGAAGTCAGAATGCCCACATTGAAGTAAAATATTATTCTGAACAGTTTTATACCTAGCTTCAAGCTATTTATTTATTTATTTATTTTTTAAATTTATATGTTTCATTTATAGATATTTGTACTTCGTACCTTCTCTTCAACTTTGACATTAAATGATGAGAGATCATTGTGCGGCCACTTAAATCACTCAAGTTTATGAGCTTTCTATTTATCGAATGGAAATTCCCCTGTTCACAGCTTTTGCTTAGGGACTTTTTGTCATATTAGTGCGGGACACTGTATCGTCTACGCTATTGGGGTGTAAATATAGAGCATTCCCCTGCTTTTCCCTGAGTTATTGATATTTCGAGAGCGGTGGTGTGTGCTGACGAGATTCCTTCTTTTCCCACGGCCCTTACATCACACCTTTACCCCCCCACCCTCCCACCTCCGTCCTCTGATATCTTGAGATGGAAACCCCCCCTCCCCATCCTATCCTCAGCCGCAGCCTTCGAGAGAGATAAGGCCCCCGAGATAGCAGCGAGGTAGAGCAATATTTGACCTCTCTGGTATTGAAGGAAAAAAATATTACGTACCTCTTTGGATAGGCCGGCCTGAATAGAAAGAAACCTCTCAAGATCCAACCTAATACCTCTGCCAAAGATGTATTTCACTCACAAGATGACTTATGACAGTCATGAATTTTCTTTCAGTTCAACTCTATGATATTAATATTTTAGAACGAAAGTCTTTTAATTAGTTCGAAGGAAGTTTGCTATTTATGTTGTTCTTATGTCATTTTTAAAAATATATTTTAACAATATTTTCTCCAACTGTAACAAACTTGTTAAAAAACAGCAACAACTAATAAACATGTGTGTGTGTGTGTATGCAATTATGTACTCCAGATCAAATGTAGCAACTATGTGTAGCTTTGAAAAGTTCTTGTTTTGTTATAGTTAGAAATTATTAATAGTAAAAATAAATCTTACATTATAAACCGAAAATAACAATTAGGATAGAAATTAACAGAATCTATTGGCAGGAACTAGATGATCTACTGGAAAAAGAAATAATGCCTCAATCTTTTAGTTGAATTATTAATATTCTTGAATTATGTTTTTTGTAGAAATGTATTGAACATGCATTTTATAAAATTATTATTGAAACACTATGGAGAGTTTTTCATCGTTGAGGTTATTAGTAGATTTTTTTGTTGGAGCTCGTTCAAGGTTGATCCAAAAAATTCAATTTTAAAAAATATGCATTTTTTAAGCTGCATCAACCCTGACCGAACCCCAACAAAAAAAAAATCTACCAATTATTTCGCAACTATTTTATAACATTAATATTAAGGAAGTTCTGAAAGATGGTTCCATTTAATTTTTTTCTAATCTCTCAATCTTGTCTGATTGTAGTTATTAATGAACTCAACTAACGGTGTCCCTTATGTAGCTCAAATATCGAATATGGTTCTCTATTTAAAAAGTTGTAGAGCCCGTCCAACACTCTCAGTTACATTATTAATTGTGCTATTTTATATGCGTTTTTCATAAAAGTGTCAATGATAGTTGTTAAATTACGATACTGCCACATCAGACCTATTTAGCTTGCTGGTATCAGGATTAGGGCAGACATATCAGTCTATCTGTAACATGCCTAACTTAAGGGTGAAAGAGAAAGTTTCATTTGGATTAGGGATGAATGGTTTTCCGACAACATTCCATTTTTTTCTTCGTGGCGTTATCGCAATAGGCAGCGAGATTTTCTTTAGGTCATTGAAATGCCTGCATATAGCTGTCCTGCACAGTTCCAAAGTACTCTTTCTTGTGCTACCTGTTCTCAATATGTAGAGTTACGATTGTGTGAACCTCTTCCATGCTTAAGTTTAATAAGCACTACTCCTTTGCTCCATTAAGAAAAAAAGCTTGAGAATGTCATTCATTTTATTTCTATTCATGCAATAGAAGTTACGCCTTTCATAATTAGCTCTCATGATAATTTCATAGGCTAGAGAATGTCTTATTACTCGCTGGTGTGGATGTATCTTTCAGGCCTTCTCTTAAGGCGGGCTGCCCCCTTTTTCTAGCCCAGGAACCATATCTGATTCCGTTTCAGATTATCTATTCAATGTAGATCGTATTCATTCATTTTTATAGTGTCCTAATGATCCTGCGAATTGGATCTACATCTTCCATCCATCAAAAATCTTGAGATTGGCTGCAGCTTCGGTCAATGGTAAATTTTTTTTTAGGGATAAAAAGACCTGCGATCATTCGCTCCGTTTGCGTTTCATCTCAGAATGATCCTGAAGACTGGAGACGTCTTAAGACAGGCCCTTAATTTTTCGTTCGTGGTGACTACCTCTGGAATTCCTCTTTTGGAAGAGTACCTTGGAAGAGGGCTCTGTCATTCCGCCCCTTTTAAAGCTCTATGGTATCAACCCTTAGGTTTACCATCTACCGTTATTGGTATTTTCTTTTTCAATTATTTTCATAACTAACAGCAATGACGAGCAATCCTTTTCTATCGGTGGAATCTCGAAGTTTAAAAAAGACTGCTTGGTCTGGATCCATTGAAAGCTTTCCCCAGGCATAAGTAGCGTACTTTAAGAAGGTGGTCAAGGAATACTTAGCAGAAACCAAGTAAAGTCCAATGTCGCTGAAGATTCCAGGAAGAGATGGCTTGCTATTCTACTGGAGAAGTCTCGTTGAATCTATAGGGAGAAGAAGATGCCAATAAATCTTTGTACTTTCTCCTAATAGTAGACTGTTCAGAGCTTTAGGCAAGGCATTTCCAAAGGCATTGTCTATTGTGGATCTGAGGTATACTTCCTCCTTAATATTCTCAGCCAATCATTAAGTTACCCACACCTATTATGCTCTCTAATTTTTTTCTTCATATCTCCAACAAGACGAAGGCAATAACGATATTTCAATTTAGCCTCCCATTAATCCCTCCTTGGGCATTAATTGGATTAATTAATGAACCTAGACGACAGTTTACTTAAATACATCTTTAGTATCTCTGTTTTAAATATTTTGGATGCAAAAGAGCGAATTGTCGCTTATAAGGACCTAATTTTCTATATAAGGAATTCACCTAGTTAATGGTGAATTCTATGATCTTAATTGATCATAATTTAAATGATTTCTAAGTGAAGTTCAGAATTTAGTTCAATCCGAAGTGAAACCTGCTCTTGGAAGTCAGGCAATATTTCTGAATACTGTTTGCAAGTGGGTTATTATTACCAATACATTTTTGTACCATTCTCATTTGATGATGCGATTTCTAGTGAATTTATTAGAACCGACTGTGGACAGGGAAAAGCGTCGGATATAAGAAAAATGTAAAGTGTAAAATCCACAACGTTCAGTGGAATTGATGGAACGGGAAGTTAGAAAAAAAAGTACGCCAACTCCTTCAGCGGACCTTTGGCTAAGTTTGGCAATCGAACTTCCGTCTTGTACATTCGTAAGAGGATTTTCAAGGAAACGAGGTATCACGAGGTGAAAAGTTCTTCTGTGGAGATTGCCACATCCCTCCTTTCTACGGAAAAGATTACAAATTGTTTTCCGTTGTAAATGACATTTGGGCCAAATCAGTCACACCAATCGCTTCACGCATTTTATCTCTTTACTCTTATTGTGCAGAAATGGAAATATGATATACCGCAGAAATTGAGCACATAAGAGATATATGTGGAGGCGTTCGCTAAAGTACAAATGAAACAAATAGGATTGTGGACTGTAAGGTAGAGTGGAACAAATAAATGGCGGAACAAGTAAAAACAAGAACTTTAAAATCCACTAATTACAATTTTCGGCGTTATTCGGATCGTTGGCTGCTTCAAAACAGCGTTCAAAGCTCTCCCTACCAAACAAAAGTTGTAAATACCACCAAAGGGAACGGATCACGTCTGGTACGAGATTTCAGCTTCACCGCTATGTAGAAATCCTCTAACTTCTTGAACCACCGTAAGAGAAGCGAAATTTGACAACTGAGTTTAAACCCAACAGGAAAACGATATAAATTGTAATAAGAAAATAACAAGTTACTTTTATGAGAGGAAACAATGTCATAGGTTTTTACAGGATCGAGGCAACAGCTAGAAATGGGCGAGGAGCCACTTATCGCAAGGAGAATAACATGAAGAGGGAGTTAAAAATGACGCACAAAGAGTTATGGATGTGCATTGCAGCGCGCTCGAAGAGTGTAGATGTAGGTCGAATTAAATAAATCTAAATAAATTCATTATTGTTAGAGATAATTAAAAAACTATTGAACATAATATAAGTAAAACAATTTTCTAACATTTCAATTTGATAAAATTATTAAAACTTGAAATTAAAATTTATATTACTATCATACCTTCCGTAATCCCTTTAGATTATTTACCTAAAATTTATATGCTTATATTGAACATATTTAGAAATTTTCTTTTTTATTGTTTATGCCTTATTTAAAAAATATATATATATATCGAAATCAAATTCAATATTCAGAATATTCATTGCTAGGATTCATTTTTAGTTAAGGGTATTTCTGGGTGAAGAGGCTATTGACGAATTTTAAAATTTCTAATCGTGAATTTCGTTTTTATTTGAATCATGAAAAAGCTTCTAGAATACAATTGGTGAAAAGTTTAATTTTCTAATGCTTATGTTCTACATAATTTTTGCGCATAACACTTATCAAGGAAGTTATCTACAAGTGTAACATCGATGGCTGAGCGCTTCCCCCACTCATCCAGGGTGATTTGTTGTAGTCGGGATTTGTAGTCTTGCTCTTTTCGCCTATTACCCTCTCTGGCTTATAGGATAAAATTCTTCATTATATCTATCCTAATAAAGAACATTCCCATTTAATATAAGTAAAACAATTTAATATATGAACAATATGAATTCATAAATTCTTCTTCTCCCCAATCTCTTTGACTTCTCCAGGTTGGGCCTGATTATGTCAAGTGGATTTATCACATCACTTTTTGTAAAAATATTTTATTGATATATCACTTTAAGATCTAATATATATCACTACGGTCCATGGTATTTTTCTTTTGATTTTAACGGCAAATTACGTCCATTTGCGTTCAAGAGAAACCCTTTCGTAAGCGACTGAAATAAATCTAAAATATCTAATCAATACATAAGTCTGAGCCTGGTTCACGGCCAAGGCCAACGGCCCTAGCTCGTTCGTGTTTATTTATAAGTTGAGTTTGGTGTGAAATTGTCAAATACAATCCCAGACTTTGATGTACGTCAATATATAAAATGCACATACGAATGTCTGCAAGGATGACCTTATATATGTATTAGTTATATTTTAACCATTAATCTATCGCCATGGTCGTGTCACCTGGCCCTGGAAGTATTGTTCTGACGGTGGATGCCGTGTTCTTTGTGTTTCTAGCGTTGTAAGCCTCTTTGCTAACAAGTAACATATTTAGACCTGAAAAATTCATTATATATTTTCCAAGATATGTTGCATCTCCAAGATATATATATATATATATATATTTTAAAATTTCCGTCGTTCTACTGTTGCAGAAGTAAGATATATTAGTATCAGTTCCTCTTATGGATTATTGGCATTGTATTTGAAATTGAAAAAAAGGATAGTATCGCCCTGGGGATTGGTGAGTTCCGTCAGTCTTCAGATGACAACTCATCTAAGGCAGTAAGCCTCTGTAAAAATCATAGGACCCTCAAGTTGGTTATGGATCGATCGCCTCAAAAATCAAATCAGTAGATCATAAGGTAAAGCCTTAAGATAATATTGGTTATATATATATATNTGGTTGACATTTCTATAATAAAAAATTACATATATATATATATATACATATATATATATTGTCGAATAAAATTTCAGACTTTGATGAACATCAATATAAAAAATGCATGTACGAATGATGCGTAATTATGATTAGTTATATGTTAAAAGGAGAGTTTGTTCTATAAATGAAATAAGTTCACAGTCATGGAAATGTGAACTTAGGGACAGGACGTCCTCTCTCATCTTCATTGATAGCCCTGAAGATGGCTTACAATGTAAGCCGAAACGTTGGCAGATAATCCTTTATTAAAAAATACATTTTTAAATTTGTGTTTTTTGGATCTACCTTGACCGAACCCCAACTAAAATCAACTTAGTATGATTAGTTATATTTTGTTTTGATGGATATATTTGAAAAAGTGATTATTTGTTTCTTTTAAAAGCACGTGTACCCCTCAGGTATATACTCGTGGGGCTAGCCAGACTTCAGAATCTATAAGCAGTTGGAAATGTGATGTAGTTTTTCTTGATAAAGGAGTTCATTCGTACTCGTTAGTCTTAGAAGATTTGTGATTTCGTATTGCGATTACTTCCCGTAGAATGAGGGTTTTCTTCAAATTTCTTCTTCGCCTCTTTATTGGTTCTTTTTCTACTGTCTGTATGAAAATGTGCACTTTCCAGTTCCCAAAGAAAACTAAACGCATTTCAATTATTACAGGTTCTTAATACTGTTTTATTATTTGTTTTACTTTTGTTTAAAGTATAAAAATTGAAAAAATATTTCAATAAAATACTTGAATTGCGCGCTATTAATTAGCTCACCTCTAAGGGGGGATCTCTGGTCGTAGCGTCAAAGAGATTCGAGAGCGTGCAGAAGTCCTACCTCTCTGTGCTGGAGGTCTATGACGTCATAGCACCTGCGGCTCTCCTATTCGACTAAGTTCTCCATGTATATGTCAGAGATAGTTTGCCGGTCTCGCCCTCCCTCCGGGCTCACCGACCTAGATCCCAGCTAGCACATTTGCTGATTGCTTCCATTTCTGCCATGTCGTATTTCACCTCTCATGTCCAACAAGTCTGCTTCTCCCCTCTTTCGTTTCCAGCATATTTTGGGTTTTTCAAAAGGCAATAATTTCATATTTGTCCAGCCTAATTAATTTGTAATTGAAATCATATGAGAAAGAGTAATCACAGCGTAATATATTTCTTTTTTATTTGAGTTAGGAAAAAATTTTTAAAGCAAATTCGGTATCCAGGTTTTTAATTCCAAATTTTTGGATAAATTAATTAGAATCAGATGAGGGGAAGGAGTTGATAGGAACACCAAAATTTATAAAAAAAAGTATCTTCGGCTTCTTTATTTTAGTTACGAAAGTGAATATATTAAGTGAAAAGTCTCAATTTCTAAAATTTATGTATAAAATGTTTGCGAATAAAGCTTATTAAGGAAGATATTTACGAATGTAATTAAAATTGATGAGTACTTCCTCTTCTCTCCTTCCAAACCAATATGGAACCAAGTTTAATGGTATTTTATTTTACACTTTCAAGTCTCTTTGGTTTGTGAGATATAAATAGACTTTTCTCACTTTCATGTCCATGCAAATTTATTTAGATTATCTAGCTCCTACTTGCCGTATTTTTTACTTTTTTAAAAATATAATAAATCCTTACCTGATATGATTCCTTGTTAATATGACTTTACATGAACGCTTCAATGATCAGAGGTTAAGTTCCATTGATCCTTTGATGGAAATGAGCCTCATTCACGCATGCGTTGCGTGCTACAGATCTAATCCAGTGGAATCGGCTGGCAGCGGGCGGATATCTGTCTAATTGAGCCCTATTCACTCTCGCGGTTCAGTGAACTGTCCCCGCGAGACGGGGGCCAGTTATCTTCAATTCATAGATAATGTCTGATTCACCCGGATACACCATTGTCTTCATTAGCGCTCGTCTTTTGGCGGACGTCATTCTTGTAGAATTGTCCGGGGCAGGCGTTCACCAACCCCTATGCTTTTACAAGTATACGTAACTCTTACGGTATTTGGGTAATAGTAAAGCTTTTATCTATTTATGAATGAGGGGGCGTTTGCTAAAGGTATAAATGAAAGAAATATTTTGGACTGTTATTAATATGAAATATTATCCATGGACCACAATTTTCGGCTTTCCTCGGATCGTAGACTGTTTCCTTGGTTTCAAAATAAAAGAGCGTTCAGAGCTCTCCCTATCAAAGGAGAGTTTTAAATTCCACCAAAGGGAACGGATCTCGTGTTCGAGATTTCTACTTCACTGTCTTGTAGAAATCTGCAAAACATTCTTGATACCTTAATTTCCATTAGCGAAATTTGACAACTGATTTCAGGAATAGTTTAATGTTTAAACCACTGTAAGAAACAATAAAACTTAAAAACATGTTACAAATTACTTTAGTTAGAGGGGACATAGGTCGTTACAGGATGGAGGCATCAGTTAAAGTGAGGGGGCGAGGGGTCACTATTTCTTAAGGGGAATAACATGAAGAGGGGGTTGAAAATGGCGCACAATGAGATAAGGAAGTCCATTACAGTGAGCACTAGTGGAATCACTAACAAACTCACTGATAAGTATAGATAGCGCGTTTGCGTGGAAATTGCTTCAACAATGAATGAGTATGAGATTCGAGTGTTCGGTGTGAGAGAAGCCGAGGATTCCTCATTACACATTGGATTTATTTATTTGAAGTGAATGGAGTCACTATAGAAATTTTATTTTCAGATACAGTTCCGTTTTCCGGAACGCTAGCCGAATAAAATTTCACTGATGCCAAAGACTCCAATACTGTTTTAATTCCTGAGCTTGCTACCGCTGTACTCTATTCTCGTTCTTGTATTTCGTGTGAAATCATGATTTGTTAGATTTTCTACCTCATTAGTGAAAGTATATTAGGATAGTAAACAGTAAATAAAAAGCACTGATATCTCCACAATCAATACAAGTTTGTTAAAATTTCGCGTTAGGTATATCTTAATGATTTGATAAGGCCATATATCTCAATAACAGAACAAGTTTCGGATATTAGCTGAAGTTAGTCTTCAACAGAAAGTGCAATCAAAAAATATATATACATTCTTTACTGCTCTTAACGAAGAGTTCTTGTTGGAGCCTTATTATACAGCATTCTGTCTATAAATCTATGTGATAATATGCGATTCAATGATTCAATTCTAGTGAAGAGAGATACCTCACTCCTTACCGACAAAGGGCGAGAGATCCCCGAAAATTTACTCCTTGTGATTTTTTCTTTTCGTGTGTGCACTGTACTCTCTATCTATCTCATCTGTAAGAACAGATATATAGATAATCAAGAGATTACTATATATCGCAGCCGTGAGTGTTTCATTTTATATATTTCATTTCATTTCATTTTTCATATACACACACACACACACACACACGTACAAACACTATTGCTCTCGTTGACATGGGCTTCCTGGAGGAGTCCTCTTAAATAATGGTTTATATTTGCCGTGGTGCGACCTATTTCTCTGCATTATTACTGCAGGAGTCTGGCTGGAGTTAGGGATGAAACTCCAGCAGGAGTTGGGCAAATGTTTCAGTTTGAGACAGTTTGCTGGTGTTTTATGTAAACCTATTCTCAACTCAAATATACTTATTTATTCATTAAACTCTACAAACCAGTGGCTGCGTTAAACAAACATTTCCGAGAATGGTGTTTGAGTCTAGTTATGAACTACTGCACGTGGGCTTCCACAGGAATATTCATATATTCTTCTCCCAGTCTTGACCATGTAGAAAAGTTCGTTTTTTGCCGAGTTTTCGCACATCGTGTGATGGCTTCTTCAGGGCCGAATGGAGATTGAGCAGCAAAAGAATGTAATTCTCCATTCGGCCCTGAAGAAGCCATCACATCATGTGCGAAAGCTCGGCGAAATTAACTCTTCTACGTCCTCAAGCCCGAAAGAAATCTTTTTATGAATACTGCAAAATTGTTCTCCGAGTTTTCTTTCGACTTATATTTCATACATGAGTACTTTCTCCATTTCTGACCTTGCCACATTCAACTTAGCAACCAACCTTGTTCTTATTACAGCGTAAACTGAGAGGATTTTTCATATTTTGAAAGATGTATTAATTTAATCGTACAAGACTAAAAAATCAATGAAGGCAAAAGTTAATCTTGTTAATGCTGGCTCTAGGCCGATCGAAGGAGAAGTGGAGGGAAAATCGTTTTACCTCTTAGTTTTATTTTTTAAAGTCTTCTTGAAGTATATTGAAAAAAACTTTTAAATACAAATTTTATAAAATTACATTTAGCGACCATCTTATTCTATATATCATTTCGAAAATATAATAGTTTCATAGATATTATGATTTTTATTTTTGTTCTATTTTTAATCACTCTTCCTTTTCCAGTGGATTTCAGCCATTAAGAACTCATATTAATGTTTCTGGACATAAACTCAAATAAAAAAAATTTAGATTCTATATTTTCAAAATTGCAGAAGCTAGACCATGTACACCTTATTTTTAGTATCTGCCTAGCAGAATCAATGATGCATATAAAATTTTTTTCAAAGTCACATCATGCTACAAACATCAGTAACTTAACTTCCTTGAGGATATCCTCGTTTAGAATGAGCAGTCTGTTTGTATGCTATTTATGTTCTTCTGCTTCCCTTACCTATGTACCTCCTCGTGTATGTACAGTTTGACACTATGTTGACAAGGCTGTGGGCGGATCTGTAGACAGCACTAAAACTTGCTCCTAACCCCCCTACACTGTTAACATTTTGTGACGAGTAAGACTTGAAATTTAGGTACGAGATGAGATTTTAGGATATCTTTTGTAAAGATTAAAAAAAAAAAAATTTACTGGGGAAAATGTTTAGAATAGATTTGTGAATATAAAACATTGAATTGCCAAGTACAAAACACTAAATAAATGCATACTTTTTTTATGTGTATTTTCATGTTGTATCAATATATTTGCACTTGTTTCAGGTAAGTTGAGCTTTTTCAGTATTGCATTAACAACTCGGTAAGTTATATTGGTAAGTTTTTTTCAAGTTTGATTAACATTCTCAATCATAAATATTCATAAATCTGCATTATTTATTATTAATTTCCTTCAAAACGTAGAAAATTTTCTTTCTTCCTTTTTCGATTACTTACTCAACAGATAGATTCCTATAGCTGAGTCCCTTTTAGGCAGTTGTTAATTTTGACGTTGCCTTTATGTCTAAAGTTTCCTATTTTAATTTGTAATTACAATTTGTTTTTATATTGCTATATATTAGGCTCCTCAAGAGGCTTTATTATTAGACGCGAAACTATTAGAGTAAATTAAATAATAAATAAAACAAGTCATTTTCATATTGACCGTTTCCCTGGTCAGTAATATAAATACATACATACTATATTTTTAGTTTTTAAATATTGGACAACTTTTTTTATTTTCTTATTTTTTTGCTTGAAAAAAGTCCATAGATCTCTATTAGGTTGCCTGTACAAATAAATTTCTCAGGTGATGTTAAAGCCAGTCTTATTGTTCTACTAATAGATAGTGGTAACTTACATTTGTATTAAAATTGGTATTAACTACCTATATAAAAGTTATTAACTATACTAAAGAACTAAAAAGATTAAGTTGCTGTTTTCTTATAAACAGTTGTTTATGAGTAATACCTTCTTCAGGTTGTAATTAATTCACTTACCAAAGAGGTCAAACCAGCCGTACTCTTTTAGAGATGGGCTCTAAATGTAAATATGATGGCTATTAAAGCATCTGTTAAAAGAGAACATCTCTCAGTATTATGCACAGCCTATAAAAGCTGTCTTTATATGACCTATTTTTTTTATTCATTTGACTTTCACCTCGTTATCCTTCATCTGCCTTAAAAGCTCATTTAGTAATATTTGTTGTGCCATACATTTATGTGCAAATTGTTATCTCAATTTGGTTATTTTTATATATTATTATTGCTATTTTTCTATTGTTGTATATTTTGTTCCCTTGTTTATATACTTTCTACTAATATGGCTCCTGAAATGTTTTTATCTTTGTTTTAACAGTTGATTATAAGAACAAAAACTTATGCCAAAGCAAACCGTTTTGAATGTTGAATTGTTACTACTGAGAAGGAACAAAACATTTGTCAGTGCGTGGTTTATATGTTGAAGAGCCTTATAAATTTTGTGGCGAATCCAGAGGTAGAGCGCCTCATTTAGAGAGGCCTATGTAAGGTAATTTTTTCTTTCCTATTCGCCTTTCATGAATGAAATTTCGTCATTTTTAAAGTACGCCGGATTTTTTTATTAATTCTCGCCAAAATTTCATTTTGTTTTTCTTAATACGTTTTTTTACCTCAAGTAAAGTACACAAAAAAAAATCATTTTTCCAATTTCCAACAGATGTCTGTTATTCTTCGATCTTCCTTGGATTTATCCGCACGTGTTTTGGCTTCCCTTTGGCTAATATGTGTAAATGTTCCTATATTTCTTATTAATTAGATTTTTTATTTAATCCTATGATCGTGTTATGTGCTTTAGGGAATAACATGCTCCTAACGGCTTTATTTCCATCTCATTGCGAGCTCTACATTTTTAGTTGACCATGGCTTTTCTGGTAAACTCCATCTGCTCTTAATTTCAATTTGTTTATCAACAAGCTTTTCCTTTCGTTTTCTGTTTTAAATTTTTGCTCAGTCTTCCCACTTTCTTGAGTGTTTTCAAAATTTCACACACACATACACTCATATTATTATATATTCAATTAGGTCATTGAATTTTTTGTTTTTTAATAGGTTGTATCTAGTAGTTATCAAAAAATCAGTGTTGAAAATGTCTTATCTTTGAAATACATTCCTTCCTAATTGAATAAAAATAAATTAAAACTCGTATACAGCTCTGACGGTTTATATAGAACTTTTATTATATTCAAATAAATTTCGTTAAGAAAATTGTATGAGAGATTCTCACAGTATATATTTATCATTTGTCTTTAGTACTTTAATTTGCGAATAAACCGAATGTTATTTTACCCAAATCATTATGGGGGTTTGTGTGATATCCCATTGAGAATTTCTAGTTAAATGTTCAGTTCGTTGGAGTATAAAGTCAGATTTAAGATATTTCACTGTGATCCTCCTTATTGTTCCAGTGAGTTCGGAGGTAACCGTGATTTCAGAGCTGTTCTTTTGGAGCTGTGACTGGATGGAGAGGCGAGTTCCCGCCCACTCTTCTCTAGTTTACTGTCGCTCTCCGTCTTTACAGTTGTCATTTAACAGGCTGCAAAGATTTTTACTGCCGGCTCTGCTTTTATTATCCTTTCAGACTTATTATATGTTACTGCTGAGACATATGTTCTTATAGACACTTTATTTATTGCCAAGACCGCGAAATAATCACTTCTGATTCCTTCTGTCTTTTTCTTTATGATATTTCATCTACTTTCTTTGCTTATTGGAATCCTCTATGAAGGGCTTATCGATAACATTTGCATATATATAGCTGTATTTCTTTTTTTCCATTCTTATAACCTTCTGTAGGAAGTTTTCGATTTCTTGCTTTTCTTTTAGTAAATCTTCCTCTAATGAGATTGCCCTTTACTTATTCCACAGCTCCAAAGGTTTCGGTGATGACTCCTAGAGATTTTATATATATATATATATATATATTTATATATATATATATATATATATATATATATGTATANTTTTTTTATAGTGATAAATCATCATCAACTAAATGGAACTTACAGGTAGTAAAATAAAAATATGTGGTACAAGTAAAACTATAGTCGTGTTTGTTTTATTTCTCTGTAGAACTCCTAAAATATGTATTTAGTCAATAAACCTATCTGTTTTCCATTATTTCTAGTTAAATATTTCGCCCGACACATCGGAAAAAAAATTTTGTAATTAACATATAGGTAATCAATCTTCTACTCATAATGGTCCGATTTTGCTCCATAACGACCATAGCCTTTCAATCAAAGGCTAAAAATAGAAAATGAATTTATAAATTACATGACGAATTTTATTAATAATATTTAATATTAATAAATAAAAAAGACTCACACGCAC
>KZ806898.1:688800-716776 GCA_000696205.2 Oncopeltus fasciatus | reverse complement strand
CCGGCGTAAATTTAAAAAAAAATTTAGTGCAAGGGAACAGAATAAAAAATTAACTGTCCCAGCCAGGACTCGAACCTGGACCTCCCGCTCTCCGGACCGGTGCATTTTCCATTTATACTACTGAGACAAGTCTGATAAGTTACTAAACTCCCGGCACTATTGGGGAATTTAATTTAAAAGTTGTTAAAAACCCTTGCACTAAAAATTTTTAAAACGTTTTTGTTTCAAATCTGTTTTATTTCTTCAGCTTCTATGACCGACTTTCTGACTCCTACTTCTCTTAAATTATATTACTGCTGCTCTATCAAATTAAGTTAAAATTTTAAAGTTAGGGGTCGTTTTTCTGTTATGGAAAGTTATTTCTAAAATATTTCGACTTTTTTTATCTTCAATATTTATTTAAGTAAAATTGTGCGTAAATTAGATTTCCGATTATTAGATTACTCTTGACGCTTGAGGATTATTGACAAATTCTATCTTGGAACGTCGTGTTAACCTATTAACATAAATAAAGCATATAGGGTCTGATTAATGTGGATTTATTTATTATTATTATTTATTTTCTTAGTTTCAATTAAGTTTTGACATGATAATTAATCAAGCAGGTTTCATGTCCAACTTTGAAGGACTCTGTAAATGAGCAGTCCATTAATTATAGAAATTATTGTACAATTAAAAAAAGTAATTAAATTATTAAAAAAGTAAAATTTTTAAAATTTTGTTGTAAAAGTTTTGCTGATATTGTCAACCGAGGTATTATAAATTTAATATACTGGTTGAACCTTTGTTCCCTATGAAATTTTGATGCTTTTGCAACCCCCCTCCCCCCACCGCTAAGAAGGGGTGCTGACATTTTCTCTGGAGGAACGGGAGAGTTTGTCAAACTTATAATCCTCTTCCAAACCTTTAGTTCCGGCCTTAGTCCGGGGGGTAAGTTATGGACTCCGGCCGATCCCTTTAAACTTTTCATTCGTCGTTTCAAGCAACGTCCCTGCGCAGAATTTCTCAACTCAGTCTAAAGATAAGTTACGAGCATTAGTGTGGAAATGTTTGTTTACTAATTTCTCTGAGAGTAACTGTTCCTTTTTAGTTGATCGAATGCAGCTTTGTGACAAAAAAATAATTTTTTTAAGAAGCAATATAATAATTATCTCTAGTGGTGTCGGGAAAAAAAATCCGACTCCACTCTAGTGGTGTCGGGAAAAAAAATCCGACTCCACTAGATAGACTTATAAAATTCATCACAGAGTTTATCAGATGTCTCATTCCATTTGTATCAGTGTCTCACTGAGGATGGATGCATACTGCTTTAGAAGTGATGATGAGACTAAGGTTGTCGAAAAAGCTCAGCATATATGATAAAACTTGAATTGAGCGAAATCGGGCATATATTTCAAGAACTGTATTAAATAACTTCAACCAAGTGCATAGAACCAGTTAAAGACTTTGAATTGTGCCGGCCCGTTGGTTGTCCATGTTGAGAAATGTCAGGTTCCCCGTTGGTGGGGGGGGGGGGATGGTCGCCGGTCTTCCTCTTATGGGCTCCCCTTGCTCCTCTGTGGGTTTTCAATGGATAAGGGTTGCTTTCTCACCAAAATGCATAATATCACCCCTAGTGGTTAACTTGCCCCCCCCCCCCCACCCACCCGAAAAAAAACAGCAATGTAGTGGTTTTTATTCATTTCCAAGTTTGTTATTTATTCATCCTTACTTTCAAGCACTTATGGTTATGGAAGAGTAGGTATCTTCTATTTTATAAACACCTATGGCGAACTGGATCCCTTATCGTCTGGGCTGAGAGACCGAAACGTATCCCTTGGAGTCCAACACGGCCAACCTCATTTCCAGTCATTCTATTAATTAAGAATTAATAAATAAAACTCCCTAAGACTTCCTAAGGTATTACATACTACACTATCAAAAAGAACTGTGAAGGAAAATGTAGAGTTAAAAGACACCAAATTGAAGCTGACGGACTATGTTGAGACAGGCTATTCGAATTTATGAATTAATATCCTTAAAATGCATCTTTCTAGAAAACTGTTTTAAATTAAATGGAAAAAATTACTTTTTACATATGTTTCGTTATATTTCTCTTCTGCCTATTACCAATATTAACTTAGATAATTAACTTGCGGTTATTTTGTTCTATACAAATCGCTACTCCCAATTTCCTGTACTGTGCTCATTTGATTCTTTAGAAAAGAAAGATTATTGGTAAATCACTTATTTTTCTTTTCTTTAAAAATTGTAGAGAGAGAGAGAGTTGTTCATATCGTTATATTTTGCAGAATATTTATAATTTTAAAATCACTCAATTTTTTATTTATATTAGATTTTTCGGAAATCATATTCATGTTGTTTTAGGGCGCGACTTTTGTGATTTATTTTTTTCAAAAGCAGTAGATATGGTACCAAAGTATGCATGCAGATCGATATCCATGAAGGAAATCTTACATTTGTGTAAGACCCCCAGTTTTAAAATAGCAAGTGTACAACTCTTATTTATCAGATAGTACTTAGACGTCCAACTTTTATCAGACGCTTTGAAGGACGTCAGATCAATGCATTCCTGTACACAACCAGCTCTAAATTAATATACTGTATTGAAGAGGCCTAAGTTCTTAATTAATTTGTTATTTTCATATTCTTGCCTTTGTGGGCAACCCCTTGTATTTAATCAAATCCTTTAAATTGATTTGCCTCTCATTTTTTAGTAATATTATTTTATTTGTTGTTTTAAATGTAGTTGTCACTGAAACTAAGGTGCAACAAAAGGAGATATGTAGAAGACCCTTTAGAGGGGCTGTGATAAGCGCCCCACGACAGCGGAAGGGCCCCGTCGCCGGACCATTGAAAGCTTTGCCTATACAAAAGGGCCTGACGTTTGTGAGAGTGCATCCTTTGAATAAATAGCTCGGAGACACGCAACGGCTATAGGAGGCACGGCACGTCCGTAGGCAGGGTCACGGTGGGACGTCCTGTCGCCAGGGTGTGGTATCGGCCAGGGATAAGGGGTAAGATACTGCTTTGTTTTGTTCGAACGTAGCTGAGTTAGCATCACGACAGACTTCTGGGAAATATCCTGCAATGTATCACGGGGATCAGGCAGTGTTAATGTCTAGCATAGGTGGCGCGGTGATTGAGGTGCGGGCCAAAGGTCCCAGGATCAATTCTCGCTCTCTGCGCACAGTTAGTTTTTACTTTCTTCTGTGCTTCTGTTTGTAATGACCCACAGTAGTCCTGGAGTACTCCTTGTAAACACCCAGCCCTAATTGGGAGCGGTCAGAATGGTGTGCTCACTACACGCTTTCTCAAATGTGTTGTGGGTCAAGAATAAAAACATCCTTAACATTCTAAGATTTCCCAATCGGGCCTATATGACCTGTCATTGGATTTTTATTTTTTCTATAAAGATAGACATAGATTAGTTCTAATCGATGTTACGATCTAACAAGCCAAGAAGGGCCATGAGGCGAATAAAAAATTTGGTTGAAGCTTGTTCTTGACCGACCGGAAGGGTAGAAGGGTCGTTCCATCCTTCTTGTCACCCTTTATTATAATTTTTTCAATAAATGATACGAAAGAAAAAGTATTTTATTTGAATTATGTTTTAAACTAATAGCAACTATGACATTGACCATTTTCAATTTATTCCTCTAAACCTCTTTTCCTTCTCTCCTAATTTTAGCAATTAATAATTGAACTTAAAGAAAAAGTATGATGACTCTAAAGAGAAATACAAAGTATATTCAATTTTGTAGAAAAGCAAGTCGCCTTCGCAATTCGTAAGAGAGGAATATACATTAACTCTTTCTACTTCTCTATGAAAAAGTGCAACTTGTTTCCCTAAAAATTTTATTTTGATATATTCCATACTTTTATTTATGGTTCTTTAATGCTTTTTCAGCTCTCCTAATTCTATTTATGGACATAGTTTAGGGATTTCATTGAAATTTTGAATATGGATTTTTCTGGCACGAAGGTAATATCATTTGGATAATCAGTAGTGCTATTGATAAATACACAGAAACTTTGGGTGCCTCTCATTCGAATAGTCCCCCCTCCCCTCCACACACTTACATAAAAGTATCCTGTACTACAATAATAAGATTTTTAAAAAATGGGAGAAAAAACAAACAAAACAAGCATCCTTTCTCAAAGAGTATCTCTTATGTTTAATTTGGTGATTTCTAAATTATAAATAATCATAATTTGCATACTGCTTTCATATTGCAATTATAATATTTCATTTCATTTTTTGTCAATTGTTTCTTCTTTAATTAGAATTTTTCTCCGACAAAAAATCAGCGTAAGAATTTGAATTTAATTAATTGTAGGAAAAGTACAGTTATGTAATCCTTGAAGCACAACCGGTACATTTTCTATTCAAATATAATAAAGCTAAGAAAAGTAAAATTCGAGATACACTCGAAGAGTTTTCCTCCCCGCTAAAAAATCCTTCCTAAAATTAAACATTTTTCAAGAAGATTATAAATTTTTATGAAAGGTGTCTTGGGTACGTATTTTATCTTGTTCCTTTTTTTTATTTAACACTGTTTTAGCTTTAGAAAAATATTACTATTTTTATTCGAACTATGCTCTGAAGTTTTCGCGTGTCAATTCAAACAAATCGTACGCATGTTTTTACTGTTTGTTTATACTCTCCTGAGACAATTATGTTTCTACCTCTACTGCAATGTACGTGACATGTTAGCAGTTATGGAATCCCTGTACTTGATAGGCTGTATGTGTCCCGCGAAGGCAAATACATAGTAATACACGTGGAAGCCTAGTGGAGTAGCTGCTTGGAATACAGTACCTGCTGTACCCGTACATACATAGGAGCGTGTCCCGGGGGTGTGCTGTAAGTGAGAGACTTGGCGTTCTGTCTGAGAACTGAGAGATATTGATATGCAGATTGCTTCACTCAAGCCTCGCTCTCTCTCACTCTCTCTCTCTCTCTCTCTCTCTCTCTCTCTCTCTCTCTCTCTCTCTNTCTCTCTCTCTCTCTCTCTCTCTCTCTCTCTCTCTCCCTCTCTCTCTCCCTCTCTCTCTCTCTCTCTCTCTCTCTCTCTCTCTCCCTCTCACCCTCTTTCCCTCTCTCCCTCCCTCCCTCACCATCTCCTACTCCCCCTCTCTCCTTTGTCTTTTATTGTACTGATTTCTCTCTCCGTTCTGTCTCTCTATATCTTCGTCTCTCTCTACTCTTAAGTAATCCCTTATTCTCTATATTTCGTTACACTTTTCTTACCGGTTTTACTCCCTCCCTCTCTCTGTTTTCCTCCTTCCAAGTTCATCTTCCCCGCCACTTCTCTCTCCCTATTTTTTCTCTTGATCTGTATCCCTCTCTCCCTCCATATTTTAGCTCCTCATCTTCGTCCGTCACTCTCTCCTTTTTCTTTCTCTTACTCCCTATTATACCCCTTGTTTATTGTTTTTTAGTCTCTCCGTTTCTCTAGGTTATTACTTCATTTCCGTTTCCCGATCGCTACTCCCTTTGGTCTTGTTAATTTAAAAAAATAAAAGAATAATTATTAGATTATTTTAGTTGGGGTTCGGTCAAAGTANCCCAAGGTAGTTCTTGGTTATTTTGTTACTAATAATTAATTATTTTAATAGAATAACGTCAATTTAATATAAAATAATTTTGAAATGAACAATATAAAATCTCAAAAAAATACAACAAATCAGATTTTACAATCATACTATATAAATGTCACCTCTGACGAAGTCTTCAATCAGTAGAGAAATTCTGCTAAAAATTAGGTTTGTCACTTAGGGACCCTTAATATTTAAATATGGAGATGGCTGTATTTCTGTTGATGTATTGTGCTACAATGTTAGCATTCTCCATCATACAGTTGACAATGTTTTATCTGCTCCAAAGGGATTTTTATTTTGCAAGAACAGACTTAAATCCGCCCTTACTTCCCCTTTTCATTTGTAGAAGGGATTCTTCCCCCGCAGTAATTAATTCAGAGCTCAATCAAGCCCTTTCTGATTGAAATAAGAATTTACTCCAGCCGGGATTTGTATTGCAAATGCCTTGTAATTGAGTGAATTCTTCCTGCCTTTTGCTCCGGTCCCTTGGAAACACTGACTGGACTCTGAACGAAATTCCCTTTGGAGAAATCAGTTAAAGGGCAAAGTCCATTGAAGAACAAAATGCCTCCAACTCGGCCTTACTTTAAATGATGGATTATTTTTACTGTCGTCTTTTGTGTACCCTCCGGAAGCTGAAGTCTTTCGTTTCTATATTCTTATTATTTTATTATTTTATTTTATGACATTGTATTTCTACAGCCCTGAAGATGGCTTACAATGTTAGCCGAAACGTTGGCAGATAATCTTTTAGAAAAATACATTTTTTTTAATTTTTTTTTTTTTTATTTACCCTGACCGAACCCTAACTAAAATCATCTAATGATTATATCTACGGTCAAAAAAACTCACCTTTTAAAAGAAAAATGTGTTATTGTTAGTTATTTTTGAGTGCATAGGTGATTTTGATATATAACGATCAGTTTGAATTGCAATTGGGGTGTATTTAGTAACCCTAATAAGTTCACTACAAATTTCATTCAGGCAATTCTTGAAACACAGGCTTTATCAACAAAAATTGTGCCAGAGCGACACTTGGGTTCCATTCGGGTCTCGCAATCATGGCGCTGTGGGTTCGAATCTCGCCCTGGACAAGATTTTATCGATAAATACAGGCTTATCCTGAGCTATGGATGTTTATAATGGGGTGACAACCTGTAGATAGCTTCTCCCTCCATGACCCTCAGTGATTAAAAAGGAGGCTAACACTTGAAGAAAAAAAAAAATACTGTCATCAAATACAACGGCGCCCCGGCTCAGCACAGTGGTTCCGTTCGCGAGTTATCTATAAACTATGAAACCCAAAAATTATATAATAAATAAATGAAATAAATAGAAAAAAAACCATTAGTAAATGATTCTTATATAATGATAAATAGTCACCTTCCAGATATATTTTACTTTTGTTTATTCTAAGTTTAGTCCGTAATGTTTAGGCCGAAACATTGGCCAAAATAAAAACATTTTGGTTTACAAATTTGTTTTAATTTAAGTGTTATTCACCGAATCCTGAACATTTTTTCACTCTCCAAATGAAATTATTTGAACATATTATTTTTTAGAATGATTAAAAACATAGAAGTACCATGCATGTATTCTTATGTGTATAACGTAGTTTGTAATACTTAAGAGTAGAAGATGAGGGTTAAACAGCATTGATTGCTGATTCCTGTTGAGAGTTGTAATCTCTTGGTGGAGATGCAGAGTGACTGGCCGATGACAGGTAGGTGGGAGATATGTTGTCAGATATGCTGTTGTTATGCAGATCATATGAGGGGAATGCACTTTGTGTCTATGTATGTGAATCTCGTATCGTATCCTCGAATCCACGCCTCCACTGGAATCTGGAAATTCCACACTGACCACTTAGATTTTCCCACCCCTGTTGTTACTGGGTCGGCAAATCGAGATGTACAACCCATCCTGTCATGTTGTCGGTTTGCATTCTACACCTCGAATTATATTACTCTCCATTTTGAGGCGGCTGCTCTAAAATTACATATTTTTCTGACGAATAACAACATTTATTTTTGAACTATAAATATGTTTATGTATACATATACACAGCAATATGTATGAAATATATCAACATAACAATGAAGAAGAAGTATTAAAAATGGAATAAAAATGAGCGTACAAAAAAGTGAGTGCAACGCAAGAAAAAACCTAAAACTCAAAAACAATTCAATAACCATTTATCTTGATAAGAACAAAAATAAACAAGACACAGTTTAACATGATACCTAATTGTACAGAGAGATATTGATACAGCTCGGATTTTAAGAATACGAGCAAGGAGGAGTGACGATTATTTAGAGGGATCGAGTTCCAGAGCCTGCAGGATCTGATGAGAAAGGAGCGACTAAATGCAGCGGATTTGTAAGGGGGAAGATAGTGGTCGGAAAGTCGAGAACGGGTGGGATGGGAAAGTACTGAGGATTTGAAAGTTAAAATATCATAAAGGTAGGGAGAGGAATGGGAAAATATGACTTGTAGAGGTGAGAACCAAGGAAATATGGGTATAACCATTCCTTTGTGACGAAGGCGCTCCTCCGAGAACCAAAGACAAACCTGATGAAACAGTTTAGCAGAAGTTTAAGCCTATCCTCTAGTTCTCCGGTGAGGCCCCCATTGCTCAGACCTAAGATTTTACGATGCAGGAGATTACTAGTACGGCGGATTGGTGGAAAGTGAAAAAACAGCGACGGGAAATCTGTGAAATATGAGGTTTCCATGAAAGGGTTTGGTCTAGGATAGTGGTGTGATATTTGAATTTAAGCGCTGATTAATTCTGAAGGAAGGAATATGAGAAGGTGATTTTAGCAGCGATCTAGACCAAAAACAATAGCCTGAGATTTTTTACTTTAAGTGAGAGCTTGTTTGTGTTTGTCAAAGTCAAGGAATATATTGAATTTTAGTCTTCTTGAATTTTCATGGGAGCAAATGTGATAGGAACAGTATCTTATGTAGAGGTGAAGATCATTAATATAGGCAGAGAACAAGGAGGCAGTGAGTGTATGATGGTTGGATTTAAATGGAACAATGAAAAGGATATAGGAGTTGAAAAGGTTCTCAAGGTACAACTTGTTTGGAGAAAGGGAAAGAAAGTTGGAATTGAAATCGCCAGAAATAATTATATTAGGATAAAAGGCAACAGGAATCATATAGGGTTTTCTCTAGAGATCTGTCAAAAGGAGCATTAAGAGGACGGTAAACCACAGCATAAAGGAGGGAATTAGGACTAAGAGAAAAGGAATTCTACATGAGGAATTGGAGAAGAAGAGGAGGTAGCTATAATGCGAACTTTCATACTCTTGTGTACATAAAGCCCAACCCCACCACCTGTTCGGTCAGCACGATCATGGTGTAAGAATGCATGATGAGAGTTGCAGAACCGAAATACTTCGTCTACGAAATATTTGGGGGATCCGAAAGACAGGGAATGTTTTCCTGCTTCACTTTCGATGTTGGTTTGGTGAAGTGATACAGACACTTGTTACTCTTCTATCTTCAAGTCGCTCTTATAAAATGTATATTTCAAGCTGGGAACCGGAATTTTTCCAGTAGTGGAATTTCAACGTGCAACGCTCTCTTGTGTTGCAGGTTAGCGTCTATTTGAATGGTGAGTCACATGATCTTACTGAAAAGTATATGCGGTTACTTTCTTGCTTTTCTCTCATATCTTTTGGTAGTACTACTTATCTTTTAATCATTATATAATCTTAAATTTTTTTTATCGTATGAAGCCACAAATAGAAAAATAATTAACTGTTTTTAGTATAGGCTATATAATATAACAATATTTTTTTTTATTTCACTGTACGCTTGCGAATACCAATTGATAAATGGGAAAATATTTTATAAATAGGGTTATAAGCGTCCGTGTTCTTTTAAATTGGAATTAATATATGATTCACTAATTTGATTTATAAATACACACCCTATAAAGCGCGTGAAACACATCAGGGAGAGAGTAATTTACTAATCCAATGGGAAATATTTATTTAATTTACTTATGCCTTTGCCCAAA
Source organism: Oncopeltus fasciatus (assembly GCA_000696205.2). NCBI lineage: Eukaryota > Metazoa > Arthropoda > Insecta > Hemiptera > Lygaeidae > Oncopeltus > Oncopeltus fasciatus. Next base: position 707,142 of record KZ806898.1, on the reverse strand, counting down.
TCTCATTCGAATTAAGTTAACTCAATTTAATATCATATCAAAACACCAAACATTTTAATCTGAATTAAAAATAAATACAGTAATGAGATTATAGTGATAATTGAATATCACTTCTATTAAATAATTCAATAGAAGTGGTCATTGCAATTCAATAGAAGTGGTCATTTGCTAGTGGTCATTGGGAATGAACTTGACATTTAATCAAGAAAATAAAAATTTACTAAATGATAAAAAACTATATTGTTTTCTTGGTTTCTATTATAAAAATTAATATAATACATTTTTTTCAACTTTTTACGATTTCATTTTTGTCAGTATTTGATAAATTTTTTTTAACTTTCTCTGTTTTACAATTTTATGAACTATATAAATGTACATTATACATTTCTCATGAATTCCTGTATCCGTTGTTGTAAATCACCGTATTTTCCTTAGACATTATTTATGACCAGGCTTTAACTCCAATTTGTGGAGAGATTCTCTCCACAAATTTTAGTAAATTAGTAATATATTTATTTGGAAATGTTAAATGTCCAAGCATTTGAGCAATGCATTCACAATACTCAAAGGACTTTCAAAGCATGGTCTAATCATACTTGTACATAGTAAATATATAAAGGGCGTTTTTTTGTTTTTTTTCTAACAAATTTTTTTTAACACATACTGCATTTTGTTATAATTGTTTTTTATCACACAACTTATACAAAGTCATAAAATTATTATTAGCTTATAAATAATGTCATACTTTGCCATAGAAAACACATTCGACACCATTTAGGCTATAATTTTTTTTTTCCTCTGAGGAAATGTAAATAAATGGGAAACAAGTGTCATCCAATCAGTGTTCGGTGTCCTATCTTTTGTGTCCTTAGCTTTTGAGGAAGGGGAGAAAAAGTCGTTTGATCCACTTAAGTTAACGCCGAAAAGACAGAAATCTAGGCTTGTGAGAAAAGCGATGGGAGCCGCTCTTGAGAAGAGGTTCTCGATTCAGAATAACGAGTCCAGTCCCGCTTTGAAAGAGAACTCTCCAGGCTTCTCCGACTCTTCAGTTCTTAGGGAACCGTTTAATAGGAACCATTCCTCTTGATGTCTCTTCTCCTCTGCCATTCTATTCCTTCCCCCTCTTTTTTTTTTCGCTTTAACCCTTTTCTTTTAAGCAGATTCTTGTATGTGTTAGTCAATGATTGCTGTTAAGAACGAATTGAGGGATGGGTTTAAAGAGGGATGAAATTACAAATCATTGATTTATTTTTTATTAAAATATTTACAAAAATGTATACAACTTGCTTGTTGTGAAATTTATCATTATAATATTTATATTGTTTTACAATAAAACAAAATATCCATTTAATGAACATACTTGAACGTAACATAGGAAGTTACGGATTCCCCCCTCTATTTAAAATTGAAAAACCAAATTCAGTAATTAGGAATAATTTATAGAATTACGGAGAAATTCGTTTTATTTAGGCAGTTGTTGCTCGACTTCGCTGTATTGTGTTCGATCTTATTAAATAAAAAAAAATTGTTTGTAATTGTGATTGGTACTAACGTTAATGCCTGAATTTCTGAATAGTCCTTCGTGACGTGGAAAATTCGTTAAAAAGTAATCAGTACCTACTAAAAGTACTTGCTTGAGTTATTTAAATGAAGTTTCTGGCTTGCGTCTAGTAGATACTTATGGGTATGAGAAGGGAATTGTTTTGATAATTGTATAATATTGCTCGTTAAGACAGAAAATTTAATTTTCCCATCTTCTGATGAAATATCAAGATGAAAATTAGGTTGCACTAATTAACATTTGGGAAGCTTTACTTATTAATATCAAAATCAAGATAAAATTTTGGTATTTTTTTTTTTTTTTAATAAACCGACATGAAAAAGAGCATAATACGTTTTGGCTATGATAAAATGGTCTGGTTCCACAGTTCATTCGGAATAAGGTAATTACACTATATTATTCGTCGCCTTTCGAAGTCAAATCAGTAACAGGCCGTGTTGGTAAATTTGCCTGTTTGCAAAAATATAGTAAACAGTGGCTGAAATTGTGCTGATTTCTATCCGAGCCAGATAAATTGTTTTACTTACTAATGTGTATGTAAAAATTATTTTGATTACCATTTGACTTATGAAATTGATAAACATTGTAAGGAATAACATTTCGAAAACTAATTATTATTAGTTAAATTTCGGTAACTGATTACAATTAGTTGATAATTATCTGCAAATAGCAGAAAAAGTTAGCTCAGCTTACACTGATTTATCGTGACAGGATCTTAACAAAATATGATATAATTAGTACCACGTACTCATTATTAAACTTTGTACTGGTCTTCTCATTTCTCCTAGTACCTTCACATTGTTTCTGAATTGGCGTAAGACTATTTAATTAATGAATGTTTTAGTTGATTTCAAATTTACAGCAATTTTAACAAATGATTTCACAGTTTATCCTTGAATCTGAGGGTTCACTAAGGAATAAATCCAATTTTGAAAATAATTTTGCCTTTAGTATGCTGTGAAGTTAGTATAAAAATTCTCTTGGGGGTTTATAAAATATTAATTTGTAATATTTTTTAAATTTTTATTGACTTTTTTTTTTTCAATCCACTTAATGCCTACGACCACTTCAGTTTCCTAGTAGTGCCTTTCGTCTTCATACATGGTCCTTGATGTTCTCAGTAACACACATCACGAGCTTCGACACCGAGTTGAAGTTGTTAGGATTAGGATTAGTATCAGGTTATAGGGCGATCAACATCATGGTTATTGCGCCCTGACTGTTGGGGTTTATCTAGGGTTAAATCTGTTATCCATTCTTTTAAATGTTTTCCGTTTTTTAGTGCTTGTTTACATTGCGTTATATAGTAATTAGTGTTATATATAGTTATATTCGTACTTACACCTACACACAGACATACACAAATATAGATACAAAACCATTTTAAAAGCAGATACATAAATTATATAACTATTAATACACATAAATAAATTATATAACAATTAAAATTGAAACAATAGATAAACAATTTTAATACAGCAACAATATAATACAATTAGATTTATATAGTGAATTAGAAAGACTTAGTTGATTTTTTTTTGGGGGGGGGAGTACATTTTTTCATATATGCCTGTTTCTCTTAAAATGCACATAGGTTTGGATACATTGGATTCATGGTTTACCAGGGATGCCGACACAGCATCCTCCTGTGTGTCTTGGGAGTTGAAGTTGTTATATCTCTCTTTTCGTTTGCCAATACTTCTTTGATTCCTTCTCCTAGCGAATCATCCACTCTCAGAGTCCTTCTTACATTTTCGAACTTCTAACCTTCAGGTCCATACTCATACCAGCAGCTCTTGATCCTCTCAAAAATCGACGCCACTCCCCACAGCCTTGTCACCTTTAGTCGTTTCTTTCTGTCTTGCAGTATTTAGGACCCACCTTTTCATCTTCCTCATTTCGATGCAGGCTCAGGAGTGAGTACTCTCAACCACTTATTTATTTACAATAGTTGCTGTACTGAATATTTTGTTTTAAAATGTAAATATTCATTTTTTTAAAATATATATTTCATTGTAAACTGGCCATATATGGTAAGCCTTTACATGTACAAATTTGTTTTTCTTGAGTGACTTCTCTCCAAAATAAAGTTCCTTTTCATTTAATTTCATTTAATTTTCAATAATTCTGAAAGTTTTCATCTCTTAGTTAATTTTGACCTCTTGAGTATTCCTGTTCATTTACTGATTTAAGAGATCTTTGCTTTTTCTTCTGTATTCCTTTTCTCCGCTTAATCCTAGGTTGGTTTTTGGTTTGCATTTTTCTATTACGTTTTGGATCTCTTCGATTGGAAATACTTGATTTATCCCTCGATAGTGCCTTTTACTCATCGGCTTGATAATTTTATTTTGTAGTCCCCCACTCAAAGGTTCACTCAAAATGTTTGTCTGACATTTTTTTTTTTCGGTTCAGCTCGAATAAAAATTGCTTTACTTTTGTGGTGGAACATTTTTGGAGAAAAAAAAAAAAAAAAAAAAAAAAAACCTTGATGCCATTCTTTGGTTTTGACCCTGGTTTGGCTTCTTTGACGATGTAGGGGACATTTGCTTTCTTTTCAGTCTTCTCGGGAACCTTGAGCTTTGGTGTTTACCATGGCTTGTCCGGAAGGCTTGGGGGGCGGAAAGAGCTCCTTAGATGGGTCGATACCCGCCTCCGGACTCTGACCCACTTCTGTCAGACCTCCCCTTTGCCCCGTCACCTGCAGTCCTCCTGCTTCCTGTGCAATGCGCCTCGGCCTTCAGAGGACCCTTTATTTCTCCCTTGGACATCGCCGAGTTCAGACTTAGCACCTTAGTCACTTAGCGCTGTCACTTTCCGTGTTGGCTCGGTATCAATAACAATTTCTTCGAGAGAACTTTATTCCAGATTAAGATACATCTGAATTTCTTTTTTTTTTTTTAGTTTGCCAAAAAAGTATTTCTAAAGAGATAAATTAAAAAAATATTTCCAAAGATCTAAGTTTCTAAGTCTCTTGAAACATGGAAGCCACCGTTTTCATTAGAGGGTGAACGCAGAGACTTGATTTGTGTGTTTGGCACTTTATTTTCTTTGGTAACCTTTGAGCCAATCGGAATCAAACTTTATATCGATCATTCATCTATAAAATTTAATTTTTTAATGTTTTTTTCAAAGAATACATGAGTGGTTTTAGAACTTAGTTTTATAAATCTCAGAGAAAAACATCCAAATTATTATGGTTGTCAACTACCGTACTCATGAAGATTACTTTTGTTTTTTTGTTTTTTTTTAATTTGTCTTTATAAACTTTATTTCGTTTTTATGTAATTACCTTGCAAATTTATCTTCTCCCTTTCTTTCTTCCAAGGATTTAAAAGAAAACTTCTGGCCAAATAGTAATCTTTCCTAACTATAATGTCGCCGAAAGTTATTGCCTATACCCGAAGGAACCGTATTTCCGTATTTCGTTCTGTCACCTATTTCCTCTTCGAGACATTACCAATTACATTGTATCAGTAATTTATAAGCTTTGCAAATTATATTTTATTGATTGATATTAGCATTTATCTTTATTAAATCTAACAATGTTTAAATTTTTTACGCTTAACCTATGCCATTGAAGATATGCCAATGGTAAGAGCTTGACGAGACTCTTAATTCCTCTATGAGTAAAAACAGAAGAAAAAATTATTTATTTTTTATAAAGTCATGCAGGGGCTTCTTAAATTAAGTGTATTTTTCCTTATTATCACTTTTATGGAGTATTTGAATGTCTTACTCCGTTAATAATGTTGTGATTTTATAGCAGATTTCCCCTAAGGAAATGAATCTTTTCATCGAAGTACGAAGACGCGACTTTGATTGATTTCAAGAAACCATCACAGATTCTTCATAAAAGTTACAAATATGGTTAGTTCAAAATAATATATATTTGTGTATATATTATCCGTGCTTGCATATATAAGTCTGGTGCGATCAGGTTTTTTTTAATTTTTAAAATAAGGTTAATGAACTCGGTATTTAAGTTAATTTTTACATTTAGAGGAAATGGTATTGAAAAATGAAATCCTACTGTTGGAGGAGAGGTTTGGGTAAGGCGATGACGTTTGTGATACAGGTAGTATCGAGGCATGGTAGGTACAGCTCGGAGGGGCCTTCAGATATTGGGCGCACTGTAATTCAGCTGGAGTTCCCTTAAATACATATTAAGGTTGGTTCAGTAACTCCCTTTGCTCCTCTGCATTATCTCTCTTTCCCAAAGCCCCTCTCTGTCGGTGCCTGACGTACGAGGAATAAGCCCACGGCTCCTGGAGAAGGAGAACCCTCAGCTCAGGGGAAATGTGAAAGGTTAGGGAAGGGCTCGCGTATCTCATTCCCCTTTGGTTCCTACTGCTTTCCCTACTCCCCTCTTACTTCTCCCCGTTGCAGTTCCACCTTGTGGAGTCCCATTTTCGGGAAGAGGTCGAAAGCAATCAGACTGATAGGATGGGACGTTTGTTCAGCCTTAGAGCCTCCTCCTCCCTCCACATCTCCTTAGAGCCGTATCCTGTTTGAAGTACTTTTCTCCCGTCTTCATTTCACCTGAAGGCAATATGATTTCGTATTATGTGAGTGCTCTAGCCTACTTTTACTTTTTCCTACATTCTACAAAACATTACTCTCTTCGTGAATCTTTAATTTAGTAATAAAAAAAAATGTACCACACACACACATACGCGCACTTGACAACTTCATGATATCCCCCGTAAAAAGTACTTAATATTGATTGGATAACAGTGATTTATCTTTATGCCTTCATTATTATTTTTTGAATCTTAACGAAATTATTAAATATTATTTTAACAGAAAATAAAGATATTTTCACTGCTTCTCTTTGATGGAATTTCTAAATAATTACGAAGAAAGATAGCTTCTAAATTCGTGTTGGTGGCCGATTTTTATAAACTCTTTTATAAAATTTTTTCTGATTCCACAATATGTTTTTCGAATACTATACTAACGATGCATTGCTAAACTGTTTTATTCCTAACTGTATTAATTTAAGTCAGTAATTAAGTCCTAAACCATGGAAAGCTTAAGAATAAAAAAATAAAAAATTTTTTTTAAATACTGAGTTCCGGCTGAGGTAGTAAGATTTTTTTTATTAAATTGCATTTCTTATATAAAATCAAGGTGGAATTAAATACCACAACTAAAATCAGTATTTTATAAGAAGAAATTATCCGGCTAGCTTCGGTGGTGTAATGGTTAGCATAGCTGCCCGGAAAGCAGTAGACCCGGGTTCGAGACCCTGATAATATAATAGTAAAAACCAATGTCTTTACAAATAATATTTGTCACTCCGATATGTCTGTACGTAATGTCTAATATCGGAGTGACATGGTACTATCTATTTTTTTGATTTTTGTTTAAACAAATTTCAAAATCAGTTATCATCATATTAGATAATCATAAAAACTCAGTTAAATAATAATTAAGAAAAAAAAAAAATGGTTTTGAAATACCATATCCTAATATTTTCGGAAAATGTTAATTGTACTTAACTATTCACTTTCTATACTGTGAATTTTTAATTTTATTTTAAATCAAATTAATAANTATACTAAGGGATTTATTTTAAATTGAATTAATAATTTGATTATGCACATGCACATATATATGTATTTATGTATATTCTTGTTTATTTTAATTGAAAAATGAATAATTATAATATGCTGCGAAAAATAAAACACAGTCAAATCTCTAATTTTATTTATCTTTAATTATTGTCCACATTTTTTTATATTATAAGTATTTAATGTTCTTTTTTTTATATTTAGATTTTCCCAGTGCTCCAAATTTTTCTGTCATTCTGTTTCTCCTTTACACAATTTACTTGAAGGCAATTAATTTCTTCTGTTAAAAAGGGAGTGACCATTGGAAGAACGGTTTTTTGTCGGCCTTTGTTTTACCGCCTATCCCTTTATAACCCTTTGTCTATACCCTCTACCTTTATCCACCTATATCTATACCTATAACTTCTCTTTTTGGCATGTTTTTGTCACATCTCCTTATTTCTCTACTTTTGACTAATCCCTATTCTGATAGAATTGTCTATTTCCTTTCTCTGTCGTTCTTCATCGAACTCTCTCTGCTCCTCTCTCCAACTCAGCATATTCCCTATTCCTCTTTTTAGATTGCCTCTTTCTTTCTCCTTCCTCCTTCCGATGTCTCTACCTTTAATTCCTTCCCTTATATTAAATAACCTATATTTTTACACCCAACCCCCTTCTAGCTGGCTCTCATCTCCCTCTCCCATCCTCCCTCACACTTCCCTTTCCATTAAGCATTCGATGGGAATTAATTCCGATGTATTACCTGCATCGCTTATCCCCTTGCTTTTTTACTTTCAGCCGGGTTCCATTGGCCGGCTGTTCTCTTGACCTCAGTTATTATAGTCCCTCTGGCTCTATTTAAAATCAGATTGTAAATATAGCAGATGGCATGTTTCTTAATGCTCTCGCTAGACACAGCCATACACTTGGATTATGTAAAGCGGGATAGAAGTATATTCCGACGTCATTTATATGTCCACATTTTAGAAGTGATCACGCCTTGGTTACTACACAATTAATGACTTTGCTGGAAGCTGTTGAAATTAAACTGTAATCTGCTGTAAATTCCAGTTACCTTAATGAACAACCATTACTTTTCGTGGTTTATATATACCTTTCTCCCTCCCCTTCTCTCCCTCTCTTTACCTTATGTTTGCCGCCATAAATGCAACTCGACTTATGTGTCCTTTCAAGCTTGTGCTTACGAGAGTCGAAGAGAGGAACCTCCGTAGTGGAGGTTCTGTGTCGCCCATTCCAACATAAGTGTGTACGCTAACATCTTCCGTTCAATTCATATTCTTTCCCTTTCATATTGAAAATAAACTAATGAATAACTGAAATTGTCATTTCATCTTCTATGTGTTTTAATAATATTGTGTCTGACGCTGAGAAGAATAATCTTCCTTCTTAAAAACAATTGGTTAAAAATAAAATGCAAGTACTTCAAGACATCAATTTAGATTGATTCTCATTGTGTTTTAGTTTGATTATATGCAACACTAGTTATATGACTTGACTTTATAAACATTCTTTAGACCATCACTGATCGTACTTAATATATACAAACACAATTATCTTAATTGTTAAATATCTATCAGTCTAATCTAACAATCTTTTCAATATGTAGGAATCAGATTATTTTTTGTGCTTATCTCTTCAAACCAATGTATCTGAAGCATTTCACGTATATATAGGATTAAAATTTATTTTAAGTTATAAGAAATATTTAAATATAAACTAAAGATTATAGTTTTCTTCTTATTTTCTTTTAATATTCCCCAAGAGGATTCTGGATTATATCATGATTTGACTTTTGAAAGAATTATTCTGATTTTTGCTGTTTCTTAATAGGGGAAGCTAAAAAATATTGTTTGTTATTTTTTTGTGTGTGTTTGTATGTATCTTAGGTTTTCAGCTTTTGTTGGCATCCGTGGGTATTAAATTATTTTATCATTGTTATTTTTGGCTCTCAAATCAAAATAATCATTTCATGTTCATGTTTAGCTTTAATGAAACCTGTGAAATGTGTTTAATTATCGTATCAGGAATTTTTACTATTCTTAAAATATTTCGCGGACTTCTTTGTAAGTAATTAAGCTATTTAGGGTGTAAAGCATCTCTCGTCTTATCTACTCATTTTCTATCAATCGCAAATGTAAGAGAGATTAGCAGGTGGAGATAGTCGGTACTTGGTCAAAACTTTATTAATTAAACCTTTAATATTAAAGGCTTATTAATTAAACTATTATAATTAAAACTTTGACTGAACCCCAACTATCTCCACCACCTGACCATCGACAGGCCACCATTATCTCACAAGAGAGAGATTACAGTACATAATTTTATTTTAACACTCATAGTCCTTGTTTATTTAATTTTTAGAGTTTTGTTAGATAAATAGCTTTGATAACTTAAATCATCAGATGCAATATTGTTTATAACATATCTGGATAACACAAAATATAGATTAGAAATACCTGATAATCTCATTTGAGCATTCGTGTAGACATGCTGGAAGGAGCCATTTTTTTAATTAAATTCTGGCGTAGACGTGAATAAAATTATTGCTATGTGAATCTCATTATTAGCGAAGATATGATAGGGCGGAATGCAAACTCTTATAATTGCGAAATTGCTGAGGTAATGACTTAATTAAGCGCATTATTGCCCCCCTTAATGTACAGTGCACTTTATCTCTTTCGCATCGGCTGTTAAGCGCTGTTATGTTTTGGGGGAAAATAGGAAATTGTTGAGATAATTTTCATGGGATCCTGGTCACGAACACCGTGCCGGCCACACCCTCCCCATTAAATCATCCCCATCATCTCATCTGCCTAAAAAATAGTTTGCATTAGTGATAGATAGCGCTGTGCAGGATAGGACTGCTTTGCCATTTGCATAATATCTATTCTTTGAGATACCAATGACGATGATGATGATGATGATAAATCTATGATTTTCTACATTTTATTATCCCCCTCCCATAACACATTTTCACACAGTTTCTCTAAAACATATTTAGGCGGGTGTTACTTATTCTGTAGCTTACCCATTGATTATATATTCCTATTTAAATTTTTACGTCCTAATATTTGAAATTAATTTCTGTTAATCTGAACTTATAATAAAGTGTAGTTGTCCTCCATTTTTTAAATTGTTATTCTGGAATAACAAGCATGGTTAAGGGTAAATGATGTCGCCAAGAGTAATTTAGATATTCAACCCCTCAAATCGTAACTTGGCAGTCTGCTTACCTTCTAATAAATCACATCAACCAGAAAATTGTCTTTAACTTTTCTAGCCCGAACCGACAGATTCTGGCATTGCAATCGTGCTAGTTTCAAATGCAAATGAGACTTCTTTGCGTTGCCAGAGGGCGTAATAGGCATATATTTGACTTTTAATTGGAATAAATGCTAGCTGTTGAAGATACTTAACTTTAGGACAAGTCTACTTTTATCAGCGTGGTTTTAATTTTTAGCGTGTAAGAAAAACTTTATTAATATTCATGGTATTATTTCCGAAAAACTATTAAGTTCACTTCCCATATGAAAAATTGAATACTAATTTTATAAATATTATTTTTTTGTGGTATATAATCCCAAGTAAGTTTTAACAATTTTTAGTACAAGGGAACAGCTTGACAATGTCAGCTCCTCCGAGCATAAGATGATATATATATTCGTCTGCCTCGGAGGTTAGACTCTCGACACTAGTGCGGGGAATTTAATAACTTATCAGACTTGTCTCGGTAGCATAAATGGAAAATGCACCTGCCCGGATAGCAGGAGATCCAGGTTCGTGCCCTGGCTGGGACAGTTAGATTTTTTATTCTGTTCCCTTGCTCTAAAAATGATTGCATACTAATGTTTTGTCGAATCTCATTGTTGACAACTGTTTCTTTATATTTTATTTTATCTGTAAATATTTATTCCCCCTCGCGTTCGCTAATTTTACATATAGGCGAGAGTGCAGATGCGGTGCAGCGTTAAGCCGTTGTTTACACACAGCGCTTCAGCCTAATCCTCTGGCCTGCTCATATTACTCTCTTTGTTCAGTACCTTTTATTATTGTTATAAAATACAATAAGACCCATTATATTAAGTTGATTTTTAATGTTAATATTATTCTTATAAAAGAATCGTTAGTAGAGTAAACTTAATAATTTAACTTGGAGTTACGATCTTGAATTTCCGGAGGTCATGATTTTATTTTATTCAGTTGTCTTGACTTCAGAAAGTAAATTAGGTCTTGCACTATTGTAGTAGTGGCTTACTCTTATTTCTGACCATCTTGAGCGTAAGAGATATCCCATTTCTTACTTTTTGAAGACGTACCCTAATTCCCCACTTTTCTCCGCATTGTCCACTTCGGCTTAAGGATGAAATTGCACATTTCCTCTAGATTTTGACCATTTTTAACGATATCAATGGACTTCTAATTTTTTATTTTTCATGATTTTTAAGAGGAACAATACTATTATACTATAGACTGTCAGTAACTACCAGTCTGTCAGAGAGATAAAAACGTCCTTATACGTCTTCCTAAATTTTCCGCAATTATATTGTAAAATATCGATTCTCTGCATATTATCGTTTAAATAGAGAAACATAATGGATCCTTAGAACTGTTTTTGACACTAAAATGCATATAGACTTAATACATAATCGTTATTTTATAAACACCTTGCTATATCATGTGCAGATTGCATGATGTGTCATATAGGAAATAGATGATTTAGGAACGAGAATTCGATGGACTTTCAAATCGTGATGATAATTGTGGTAAAGTAATCCCACATTTCATTATTTATTTGAATCGTACAGGGAGCCAGAAAAAATTGTACTACCTCAGTCGGGAATCGAACCCAGATCTCCCACAAGAATTTGATGGTTTCATACATTATCAATACAACAAAAACTGACTAGTATCAAACTCATCCCGACCTTCTTAACTTTCAAGTCACTCCCTGCCGTAATCATCAGCACTGAAGATGGTTAGTACTCCATGCCGAAACGTTAGGATTTAAAAATAAAATCTTGTTAGTTTTTTCGCAGAAGGCTTTTTTCTGAAGAACCTGAACAGCACTCACACAGCATTTAAACAGTCTGATGATGACTTTTCTGTTAGCTGAAGATACTGTACCTGACGTAAGATTTTCTTGAACTCCTCCCACACTCTACTCGTGGGAGAGAAACAAGATACAGGAAAAGTAAAAGTAGTTGACGATGTCTATTCGTTGACAGCAGATGTTCAGCCAATTGAATCCCATGGGGACGAGGAGAAGCCAATTGACAGAAGATGAGGTAGTCAATTTAGAGGCTAAACAGTCATTCGTTCATTCAGTGAGTTAACTGACTCAAGGATCTGACGGGGAGGATATGATATAATACGATTTGATGGAGCAAATCAAACAAAACGTTTGACGCGATAAGATGGAGTGATCTTATTAATTTGCTAGCAATCTGTAGTGATCAGTGTTTTAATTCTCTTGCGCTGCGTCAATGGCGTAATTACATTAATATCGAGTTAATTCTCCAGTCTTCAGCAACATCATAGCGTCTACTATTCCAACATCATGCTATTCATGCATTGATGCTCTTTGTGAGCACCCCCTCAGTTCAGTGAGAAATAAATATCTAATTACCTCTCTAAAATAAAGAAGTGGGTTATTTCACAACCTACAAATCAAGAAGTAGTATTAAGAATTATATGAAATACAAATAGTTACCCCTTCTCAAAATTCTAGCCTAAGTAGAGACGGGGGAGAGCCACTAGCCGTACAATATATAATAAAGCAAAAACAAAACATAAAAAAAATCTAATAATAACATCTACGGTAAAAAAAAAAAAAAAAAAAAACTCTCCATTTTAACACAACTAAAGTAAATAAAGTAATTCAAAATGATCATAAAGCTAAATAATCTGAATTGAAAAATATATAAGAATCTTTTGAAACGTTAAAAAATAGTGATATGTCAAGCAACATTCTCTAAAAATCAGCAAATGGTATGAAGTAACTGTTTGAGAGCCGTTCCCCCACCACAAGAGACGACCGTATCACCTTATATAGATTGATCTAACCAGTTCTTACTTCTTCTTGAAAATATCTTCCCGCTTCTAAAAATATCTCCCTGGCGTTAATGACCTAAGGTTGACACGCCATTAAAAAAAAAAAAAATTAATAAAAAAATAAATAACCAGTTTTTCAGCTCCGTTACTCGAGTGATCCAGTCTAAAATTTATCGTGGTAGCTTTTAGCGGCTCTAATTTTTGTTCAATTTAGTATTCTTCAAATTTTTTTTTGCTAGAGATTATTGTATATAGTCGTCAGTCTGTACGGCAATTTTTAAGAAAACCAAAACAAAAAAGTTGCCTTGGTTCTGGCGATTGCTCTACTTTTATATAAAGCATCCCTGAAGGGTTACAAGTCAAGTATATTAATTACTAGTTATTATCAATTATTAATATTAATATCTTTTTATAAAAATGTTCGGAACTTGATGTAGAGAAAAGTCTATGAATAGTAAGTTTGGTGATTATGTTTTCTTTTTTTAGTATTAATTTTATTATAATTTTTGAAGGGTAAAAAGTGGTTCAAAGGATGATGGAAATGCTCATCGTCAAGCAGTATACTATAGCTTGAATTCTCAAGTATCAATACTGTTCAACTATGTCAATTTTTGGGCATTGGGAGTTAGTTCGCTAGTTGTTTTGATGTGTATATAAGTTGTTGCAGTTTGACTGTTTTGGAAAGAAAATTGCTTATACTTGGCATTTGATTTGTTTATGGTCAGTGAGTTGCTTTTAAAGCAATTTATATAACCGATCATCGCCTCCACAAAGCACAACGGCGTCAACTGCAGACATGAAGAGTTTACCTTTTTCGGGCTGTTGTCTCAATATTGTTAATATAGATCAGAAAGAGGACTGGTCTCAGTGTGCTTCCTTGAATGACCCCGTAGTCGACATGATATCGATCACTTGATATATTATCTATGCTAACAGCCTGTTTTTCTCTGCTACAGATATGAAGAAAACCATCACAAAATATTTCCTCCAATACTTGAGGTTTGTATTAATATATCTCAATTTAAAGAATCAAAAATCACCCCTAATACCTTCTTATTGCCATTTATTTAAATGAAAAAAGGTCTTCCTGTTTTTATTCTGCCTAAATCTGTGGTTTTAGAAATTTTAACTTACTCCATTGTAAGGACCCCTACGCATACTCATAGATACACTCGAGAATGGCGATTTACTCGCATACTCAACTTAATAACATAAACAACGACCAATCTGGTAGAATAACCGCAAATTCCCATATTTTGGATCCAAATACAGTCTTTAAGACGACATTAATATAACTTTCTTTCAAGTATTCCTTATTTGCTAATTCTTCTCTCTACTATATATAGTCGAAGGCGTAATAACCAGGCGTTCATCACTTAAACAAATCATATCTATCTATCATATCCATAGTCTATTGTCTTACCCCCCCCCCCCCCCACATATTCGGACAGATCATGTTCTAAGTCTTTAATTCTATAGGCTATAGTCTTTAAAACTATAGCCCTCATACTATCAGAGAGCGTAAACAGGATTTTAGCAGATTTACCGTAAATAAGCTATTCATGTGGGCACCATGACGCGACTTTTAAAAAATTTCAACGGTTCTTCACATTTCCTATTTAGTATAACATTATATTTTGTATACTTCTTTTCTCACTTATTTTGCCCCATTCTTTTCCATTCCGATATATGGGATGCCGCTTTATAACGAGAAATGAAAGGCTGAATTCGTTATTGCCTGAGTGGGCTTAGGGTGAGTAGGGTTTTGGAGAAGATCCAAAATTAAAAATATTATCTTTATTATTGTTATGAAAAAAATTATGAAACAAAAAGTGTAAAGTTGAATTTTCTAATATTAATATTCTATAAGATTTTCGCAAAAAATGCATATTATAGCAAATATTGGAAAATGTAACTTTCAAGATTCGGAAAAATTCCCATGCCGATTGTTGAATGAATGCTTTTTAGTTATTTCGAATGACGAGGAAGGTAGGGTTTAGATAGTCCATGAATTAGAATTTTTATATCAGAGTTTCATAAAGGCAATGTAAAAATTGAATTTAAAAAAAAAAGTAATCAATTACAAATATTTGTATCATTTGTTCTTATGATTTCTTCCTCGGAAGATTTCCTTGGCCTCGGCAGACCTGTGACATGAGTTCATAATGTTATAGGTTATGCATTTCTGAGTGCATTAAATCATGCGCATTCTAAACGTGAACCCCTACCTGAGAAATTCATGTGGTAATTACGAGAAAGACGTATCTGGACTCTATTAAACTAATAGCAGTGATTAGCGTTCTCCTCGCTACCCGCATTGCGTTCCTGCAAATTGCTGTACCACTACCTATTAGGAGAACATTTATTTTTGCATATATTTAATATTTCTTTGTGTACCGGGGGATTATTATTTATGAATAATGAGCAGGCATTCACCGGCTGCTAAAGATTATTATTCTTTAGTTTCAGCAGGTTTTCGACAAGGATGGCTGTTTTCAGGTTATTTACGTTGTATGATAATAAATCATAATTTTAAAAAAAATCAATATTCAATCAATTTTCTCTTACAGTTTAAAATAGGGAACGCAAAAATATGTATATTATATATATGTGATCAGTGTTTTANNNTATATATATATATATATATAGAGAGAGAGAGAGAGAGAAAATGAAACTATCGCGGCTGCAATATATAGTAATCAAGAACAGGGAACAGGTCAGATAGAGAGTGCAGTGCACACACAAACAGAAAAATCTCTAGGAGCAAAATTTTCAGGGATCTCTCGCCCTTCATCAGTGGGGAGTAAAGAGAGACTTCCTTGTGGAGATTTTGCTCCACAAAGCGCAAAAATTTTCTTTTTGTGTGTGTTCTCTGCATTCTCTATCCCACCTGTTCTTGATTACTATATATAAATATAAATATATATATAGAAACACATCTTCATTTTATGGTTTGATCAGGTAGCTTGTAGTTTTCTCTATAGGTAGTTCTCTTTTAATGTTAGGGTAGATTCTACTATTTGGCTAAGTTTTCTACCAGAAAGCCTTTTTGCATTCCTCAAAAGGCTTGCAGCTTTTTTTGGACGCTTCATATTTTTCTATGGTTTTCTTCTCTTTGCATGATATTGAATTTAAGTTTTTGTTAATACAATAGCTTGGCTTTCATGCAGATGCCTCTCTCTCATTTTGGGGGGTTCTGAGAAATATTCTCCATATTAATCATGGATCACCTCTTCCCAGTGTTTTTCATCCTCTCGTTCAAGAGGTGGTTGGAACCTATTCTTCAGCTCAATTTGCTGTTGTGATGGGATTTCAGGAAACGTTGCAGACCGCTCCTAAGCATTTGACTGAATTTCATTCGCAACAATGCACGGACTGAATCACAGTCTGTGTATGAGAGAATTTCTCTTCTGATGTGAAAGCATATCTTATAGTTCTATTGCTGGTCTGCTGACTAGTATTAGGATTAATTATAGTGTCTGTCTATTATGGAGATTTGTATTCAGCATCGGTTCCAATCAGTCTTGGGAACAACGTTGCTATTTAAATAACTTCGGGAAATATATCTATATATGGTATATATTAAAAGCGTTATAGTAAAAATTATAAATAAAGAGAGGATATATAAATTTAATAATTTATTTATTGTGTTAAGCAATTAAAGAAATTGAAAAAGTTCAAATTTTAGAATGTAATTCTGTGCCTTGTGCAGGTACTGTTATTTTCAAAAATATAGAATCCAAATTTGGATTTTGGATTTGTTTCTTTTTACAATCATGTAAATGACACAATTTCATTTCTGGTTGTAATCAAATGGGAAGTAGTGGAGATAAAATTGTACATCATTAATAACAATTTTTTTTTTTTTTTGTAATGAGGCTCGAAAATTTTGTAGAACGTAATAGGTATAATATATAACTTTCTAAAAGTTATTTTTCTTACCAATATATATATTAGCTGATTTCTAGCAAAGAAATTACACTTTTCCCCCCATGACGCGATTTTTGAAAAAATTCTTCACGTTATCAACAATTCTAAACTAAAGAATCTAAAGATATCGTTTGCTTGAAATCATACTCTCTCACACCAAAGCGTTCGGTTATTAGGAAGGGGGATGACAGTAAAAACAAAATTTAATTTCATATTATCTTTCTTATTATTAGCGTGAAGAAAAAAGTGTAATATGTGTGCAGTGTTTATTTATAATATTTATACACTATAAAAAATTTTTTTTTAAATTTCCCCTCTTTTAAAATATTTAAAGTGTATTTAGTACTTTTGGATTCGTTTTGTTAATTATTTTATCATATTCGTGTTGTTTGCTATCCTATAGGAGGAAGAAACAGACGAAATTGTTTAATCGGCCAGTTATTTAGCTATTATTTGTGTTATAAATAACTGTTATATTTTCTAAACACTATGTTTCAAATATTTTAAGGTGGTTGCACAATTGAAAGACATTTGGCATGAAATTGCGTAAACTTGCGCCATCTCCCCCCGCTTGCTCTCGCGGCCTAGAGTCAGCCTTAGCGACATTACTTTGTTTCCTAATTTTTCTTTTCGACTATTAAAGTACCTTTAGTATTTATTCTTATCTATGATCTATCTTATCTATGTATTTATTTAAAGATGGGGAATGTTTTTACCTTAGGCCCTTAGCTATCTTGACCGCTCGCCATATATTCCCTGCTGTGCTGGTAATGAAATCTTTAGATTTGTTCTTGAATTCCCACTTTATACGATATGTCTGGTGGGATTTAAGTCACGTGGCTTTCTCTTACCTGTTGTGATTCATTGGCTCTGTCAGTCCATAGCTGCGAGACGAATGGCGTTAAGCCTCCCATAGTGTGGAAAACAAGCAGATAAATAATGGCGAGACATAATGTCGATCCATGTCGGACTCAGTGTCGCCCTGGCTGTACATTTTCTCCTCCCATTCTCAGTAGAGCATCACCTCGATAACCTCGATGGAAGGCTCTATTCTTCTACCCCTACGGTATTTTCCTGCTTACCGCCTGGATTCCTCTGAATAGGGGTAGGAGTTCGTGGCACTGGCGGTGTTTTCACTCGACGCCCCCCCCCCCCTCTTCCTTTCAGATATGATGTTTATACTTTTCTTGAGTTATCCAAGTTATACAGCTTAAAAATATATATATA
>KZ806898.1:598597-614982 GCA_000696205.2 Oncopeltus fasciatus | reverse complement strand
AAAAAAAAAAAAAAAAAAAAAAAAAAAAAAAAAAAAAAAAAAAAAAAAAAAAAAAAAAAGTGTCAATCGTGGCCATTACTTTACGAGAGGTGAGCAAGTGGCAATGCAATGGCAAGTACAAACTAATGAAATTACAAGTATTCTAAGAATTAGACAATAAATGACAGGATTATGAAAATTTCTGTGAATATAACTACTGATTAGGTAAACATGATTAATACGTGGATAAAGATAAAGGACGTATAAGTCCTTTATCTTTATCCCCTCCTTTATTAATTGGCCGAGAACTTTTTAACCTTCCCTCGTATCACTCACAAATCTTTGTTTACTCAACATTCGTAATGATTGTATTTTAATTATTAGGAAGTTCCTCCTAAAGAATTGTGCATTTTTTTTTTTTAAAACAAATTTACTTATTTTTCTTTGCATTTTTTTTTTTTTTTTACATTTTCTGTCTGGAGAAACTGACACAATTTGTGATCCATCGGAGAAATGAACAATAATTTTGTGAGTCACTTGTTTTTTTTTAGAGAAACTCACATTTGAAAAATATCTTGTACGTCTTTTGTTGCCTTCATACAATAATAGATACAAATAGGGTCTTATTTTTTATTTTTTTATTTTTTTAATTGTAGATATTTTTTTTTGTTGAACTTCAGTGAAGGAAAAAAAATATACAAATTTTAAAAAATGTGTATTTTTTAAATTATCTGCCTATAGATAACTTTAAAAAAAAATATTCTAAAGGGTTATTATCACTACTAATGAATATAGAACTATCATACCTTCTATTATCCGTCTTCATTGGTTTCTGCAAACCATCTTCTGTTGGCGAGCGCTTTCGGACATTATCCATCCTCGTGGCCGAATACATGTGTTCACTGTCACTGACTGTATTCAATCTGTAGTTGAAGACGGATAAAAGAAGGTATGCTAGCAAAAAAATATTTTTAAAATTTGAATTTTTTAAAAATCTACCTTGACTGAACCCCAACAAAAAAACATTGACTCGACTCCAATAATCCCATTGAAATTATATTTAGCTTAGCAAAACAGACTACAGTCATATTGAATGATTTTTATTCTGCCGTACAGTTCGTCAATAAACTCTTTGTGTTTGGCCCCGAATTTTCTTCTGGAAATGGTATCACATGTGAATATAGAATAGCTGGTTTGGAGAACCTTTATGAAACGTTTTATTAAATCACGATTGCCTCTCTGTTCTGTAAAAGCTACAATGAAAAAAGCTTTTTACTTTCTGAAAAGACGTAATGTAATTGTTGGAAGTTTCCTCGTACCTTTCAAACTCTTAAAATTTCACTCCTTTGTTGTTGCAATATCGTTCCCACACATCTACATCTCGACGAATGTGTACCGATTTTTTAAACCTTTTTTTTTTTGTATTTTGACGACCTCAAAATGTACAGAGCCATTTACTATACTTTATCTTCAGTATATCTTACTATATAGAATAAAGTGGAATGAAAAAGTAAAACATTGCGCAAATAAAAATATGTATTTTACCAATACTTTTTCCGGGTTCCACCGTGTCTTGGAATTTTTAGGTGCCATGCTTTCGCACATCGTGTGATGGCTTCATTAGGGCTGAATGCATTCTCCATTCTTCCTTGAAGAAGCCATCACGCGATGTGAGAAAGCATGGCACCTAAAAACTCCAAGACACGGTTGAACCTGGAAGAAGTATTGGTAAATATGTCTGAGGATCGTGGAAGCCTAGGCGAACAATATGTATTTTTCTAATAGACCAGATTGTTATTGTTAATAAATTTCCTTCTGGATATTTTCTTTTCTATGTAACTCACACTCATTGTATATTTCTAACAATATTTTTAGTAAATTTTTTATTTTTAGTTGCATAGATTCTTGTAAATATATGTAATGCGAGAGTTCCTCATTGAGCAGTGTGCTAATTTTCTTATGCACATCCACATATAAATAATCTAAAGGGTTATTATTATTTCTACCACCAATGAATATAGAACTCTCATACCTTATATTCTCCGTCTTCATTGGATTCTGTACATCCTCTCCCACATATGTTTATTCCTGGGCTTCTGTCTGGGGGCACATGTGCTGCTGAGGTTCCTGAAAAGGAGAGGCCTCGAGGCCCGAGCTCAGGTAGAGACTGAACCCTTAAGTATCCACCTTTTACCCGGGGAATTCACCTGCTCCACGCCAGACGTTTGTCTTAATCAGTCTAGAAAACTTTTGATGATGGAGGGGAGAATCAAGCCCTTCTAACCCGACACCCTAATTCTATGCGATACACTGACTTGCCTTTTCGCAGTGTACATAATGGTAACCCCTTCCTCTTTTTTACAAATATAATAATCAATAACCATCGAATTGTAATGTACCATAAACTCATTTCTTTATATTTGGTTGGTACACTATAAATGCAATAGGATTCGTGAATAGTTTTTAATTTAAATTATATATGTATATATCTTTGTTATTCATTTACTACATTCCTTAGAAATTCGCTTTCCTGGCTTGTAAGTTAGAAATGGTAAAAAATGTAATGCAAGACATATTTCCTTAATGAATAACATAAAGAGATCTCTCTTCTGTAAGCAAATAAAATAAATTTCCTAATTAATATAATATGTCTAAACGGAAACGTAGATATTAACTAAATATAAAAGCAAACCAATTCAGAAGTTAATGTCAAAGATATATCAATTGATTTAATTATTAAAATGTATATTTTAAAAGATTTCTTTAAATTGGTATACATTATTAGATAAAGACACTTATAAAAGAAAATGATCAACAGATCTTGAAAATTATTCTTATTTTATTCTGCTATCTTCTATGTCTTTTATATTTATTTATTCTTTAAACGCCAATTATTTAATATTTGTACAATGTAGTATATCTTTATAAGTATGTCATCTATAGAAATTTATCAGAGGAGGGAGGTCTCAAACAACATTTCTATAGGTAAATGATGGTGATAAGAAAAAATTGGATGAATTTTCTTGAACTTATGAGCAATTGACAATTTTTTGCAGTAATTATTGTTTGCGTATAAATATATGAGTAGCAGGCTCAACAATTATTCCCAATATCGCCTCTCAAGGACAATTATATTTTATACCTTTTCTTTAAATTTTCTTGTTGGTTTTTAAAGACCACAGATTGTATTCTTAGTACTCTATTTTCGTACAATTGTTTTCTTGTTATTTTTGGTTTTAATGTTAGGAGGTGTTGATATAAGAGTGTGTATGTGTTGTGTTATAACAAATGTTTTAAGACCATTATAGAAGGGAAATTGTAATTTCGAAATTTGAGTTCTCCCCTTATTCAACCCTCCCAGACAGTCATGAATCAGCCTTATCAATGTCATCATTTATCCGCTTCCTCTCCGCGGCAAGTAAGATAAAACCTTTCTTTTATTCTTATTGTTTTTCAAGGTAATATCGGAAATGTTAAGTTTAACAATCAAATTCATGTCGCTCGATTCGTGAGATATATTGTTTATTTCACGAGATTTTTTTTATTTTTAAAGCAGCAATGTATTGTATTTAAGATGATCATTTCTCTTCATATGTTAAAAATAAAGTTACTAGCCAGTCCTAATGTAAATTTGCTAGTAATGAAAGTAAAGCAGGCCTAAGATTGATGCCTGAGGAACACCTCTGTATTGCTTTATGTGCTCTCATTGATCATATTTAATGATACGTGAGAAATAAGCTTAGCTTGTTTAGTTGGGGGCTTTATATTTTGGTTTTTGGCTTTATCGCCTTGTGGCATTTCTGACAGGCGGCTGGCAGAAGTCACTTAAGAAAAGATGTTCTTAGAAGGTAGCGGTCACCTGGTGGCAGTGAAGCACTTCAAACCGGTCGGTTCAGACTGCTTCCCACCCAGGATCACTGCACTTTTATTTATCCATCATCGGTTGTTAGGTTCGCAAGAAAAAAAAAGGGGGGGGGGGAAGAAAATAAAAGAGTATTTTTAAAAATATTTTAAATTATAGATTTGCATGAATTAATTTCGTATTCTCTTTCCCGGCTGTGAGAAAAATATTAAGGCTATTAGTCATCCCACGGCATTCTTCTTGGATGAAATAGTGGTTTATACTTGTGAGGTGGGCTCTACTTTTTTGCTATAATAACTGCCAGTTTTGAAGGTTAAAATCATAAAGCACTATGATGGGTTGGTTACTATATTTGTTTGATGAGTATTGATAAAATGCCCATTGATATAACACCCTGGCTGTAATAGAATGAGGGGGAAAGGGGGTTCAAAGATAGGCCAAAATTTATAATCGTGATATCTTTGTTGTTATTAGAATAACGAACAATTTTATGGATAATAACAATTATTAATTTTCTAATGTTTATGGTTTTAATAAAAAAGGCTTTTTATAGAGACAATTTACGCACTTATGTGAGATTCAACTTTGGTTGAGAGCTTCTCCCACTCTACCTTCCTGCCCAATCTATAGGATACTTTAGTTGTCGTACCTTTCACACTCTTGCCCAAAGCGGCTTGTAAATTAAATTTCGTCATGTACTCTATTTATATACATATTTAATGAAAAAAGGGAAATCTGCCTAAATTTTTCTTTTTCTTATTTAAATTGAGAATTGGAAAAAAAAACCCCAGATAAATGTGTACTTTGAGCTGTAGGAACTTCATATGAGTAGATACAGGACAGTTCTAGTGCTGGAATTCGCTCTAACATTTCGCCCGGTTTCCGGCTGGTCCGAGGCCGGCCGGTCGAGAGACTGTATCGCTCCCGTCAGAGCTCTAGTCTGAGGAATGCTCCGTTAGGCCCCCTTTGTCAAAGTGAGATTGCGTCCAGACGTCAGCCACTCGGCATTCCCGACTAACTACACTTCCCGTTAGTACTGTGTCGCGCTGTTTGTCAGAGGGCGGTAGTGTCACTCACCGGGAGCTCTCACGATCTTCCCTCTCTACTTTTACCAGTTCCTCCCCCCTCCGTTCCAGAATCAGAGTGTAGCTCCTGCTTGCCTATACCCCCTAATCCAATCCTTGGTACGGAATCAGTTATTACGCCTTAATTGAGATTTTAACACTAATTTCCATGATTTGTATCTCATTCAAATATCTCGTTCCTTGCAACCGAAAGAAATAGGGGGGGGGGGGGGAAATACGATTCACATTAGCTCAAATACTTTTTAAAAAAATACTCTAAACTTCTAAAACACCCTGGTAGAAAATAATTTGAAATAGACTGGTTATGAATACCTCAATAAACATAATCATATGTATAATTATTAATATTGTTCACTTAAAATAAGTTTTTACTTTAAGGAAAAAAATTCAATCTGCGGCAGGGTTCGATCATGCACTTTTTGATCCAGCTAGCCAGATATGCTGATCCCTGCACTACATGCCCCAATCCAGCCGCTTTTTCCACAACTTACGGAAAGCCCCGGTGAGACTCGAATCCTGATTAATGTCCACGTACATCAGTAGGCCTGGCTAGTGATTTCAAAACGCGGGTTCGAGTCTTAACTTTATAATGTTAGTTATAGCCAATTATTTATCTGTCGAAACGTTGTCTTCATTGAAAAATGTTTTATTGTAGATCATGCGTTGATATGAAGTACTCTTAACGATTTATTTATTGTTGATTATTTGTGTGTGTGTGTTACGTAATGTTGAAAAGCAAATGGAACCGAAATATTATAACTGTAACAAGAAATACACTTAAATGAAGTAAGCTTTACCAGTAAATATGTAACACATATAAATTAGTCAATACAGGATATACTAAAATAATCCAAGAGTTTAGGTGTTAAAGGTGCATTAGAGTTGGGTTTCAGTTAGTAAGCCCTTAGTCTCCTTGGCGACTCCTTTTGCTCGTTGTATTTGTCGCAATGCGCTGTAACATTGAAGATGTTTGCGTGTAGTGTAAGCGGTTATTGATCCCAAGTTGTGTGTATCATGGACGCCCATTCATCGTGTACAGACTGTGAATATATTTGCAATATCGGTCGTGTGTTGACTTCCCCCACTCCTTCTTAGGTCTGAAGAGGTGATAACTGCGATAGGGACTTCCTTGTTAGCAGCAGTACTCCACTTATTTACCTTTCATGTCTCGAACTCCAGTTATTTTTATATGTGTGCCAACTATAATATGTTTTAAGTTATTCACATTTGTAATTGATCATGTTTTTAATAATTTGTAGTTCTATTCTGTTGGTAGGAATGTAAAAGGGAAAATGACATGTTTCTTAGTTTGCCATGCTACATTGCAAAGATGGATGTAAATAAGTGTAAATGACGAATAACATCCCATAAGCCTGAGAGAAGAATGATTTCGTAAAAGGAAATCATACTATATCCGCCCAACCTGGAAGTGGAGAGGGGGTAGTGCTCAGCTATCGTAATTATACTCGTAAATATTTCCCTTAATAGGCATTTTTCCTTTAAATGTATTAGAACAAAAATGATAGAAATATAATCTTTACTCCTATCATATCTGACAATTTTTTTTTGTAACTCAAATAGAAACAAAGACCCCATTATTGTGTATATATTTTGACAAAAACCTGAAATACATAAAATATTTACAGTTCCAATAAGCTATACATAATTATATGTATGTTTACTCGTTTAATCGCGATTCAATGAATACTTTAATCATGATTAATTAATCATTATTTCACTAGCTATACAGGGAAATGTAGTAATAAAGAAAAACCTGTAATTGTAATAAAAATCATTAATTTTAGTAGTTTTATTATTAATTCCTAGACCCCCCTCTGTATCTCATATAATTAAAATAAATTAATATAAATAAATTAATGTATTTACCGTTTCTTCTTCTGGGTTGGACCGTGTCAAATTGTCATTTGCCGAGCTTTCGCACATCATGTGATGGCTTCTTCAGGGCTGAAAAGAGAATGAGAGTTGTAAAAGAATATGTTTTTAAAAGTCCTCTTTTACAACTCTCATTCTCTTTTTAGCCCTTAAGAAGCCATCACATGATGTGCGAAAGCTCGGCAAATAACAACTTGACACGGTCCAACCCGGAAGAAGAAACGGTAAATACATCTGACGACCGTCGAAGTTTACGTGAACATAAATAAATTAATTCAACGATTTGCTATTTATAGACTAAGTACTTTGGTTTCTATTTTTTTAAATTAAAAGGGCCAATAATGTAATTTTGAAATTAAATTCTTACATATCTTCCAAAGGAAAATATTATAAAATTGAAATGTCATAGATTAACATTTTATATTTCTTTTTTTCTACGAATTTTATTTCGTTACGCTAATGAAAACATTGATAAATTTTATTATATTATGTTCTCCTTCCAAACCCCTCCATCGTTTCAACCTTATGTGTGTATCTATATATATATATATATATATATATATATATATGTGTGTGTGTATCTATTCTTTACTTCTATAGGATTCTTTTTTACAATTATATGTGAATAAAATAGAAATAGATATTTTCTGGCTACTCTAAATAAGAATAGGAATTGACACTTTTGTGTTCTATATAAGAACGCTTTTGTGTTATTATATAGAACCTTAATTTAGAAACTTTAATTTTTAAAGAAGAGTTGTCTGCATAAGTTTGAATAAATAAACACATGTGTATTTATGAAGATACACACACATATATAATTTTCAACTACCAAAAGAAGTTTATTTTACAAGTCTGTGTAAGCTAATTGGTGAACAGCCATCTGGTTTTGGGTGTTAACAAAACCGGATAGACTTGTACTTTGCATTGGTAATCCGAGTCGACTGACTTACTACAGTGTATTAGGAGGGAGAAAAAATGTGGGGAACAAAAAAACCAAGGAGAATGATCCAAGTGGTGGAGTGTTTGAGTTCATATTTCACAAGTGGGGGGAGCTTACGCAAGGGATGTGTGTGGGGGAAGTACACCGGTCCGAGCGTAATGGTCCTGTCGAGTCTTGGGGTACTCTGTCGCCGAGTTCTTGCGTATGCGTTTGGATTATCGCGTACACACATCACCGGCCCCCTACAGCATTCATGAAGGGGTCATTCACTCACCTTCTTCTCGACTGAGCTGTTCAGGACTATAAGTGGGGACCTTAAGAACACGTATACGTCTAAGTCTTCTAAATTCTAGTGAGAAATATAAATATTACTGACTTTTTATGTGTTTATCTATATATTGAGAAAGAGGGTGGGTTAGAAGGAGACCAAAATTTAAATTCTTAATATCCTTGATCTATGTTTTAATTTAACAGAGTGTAATAAATAAATAAACGTTTTAAAAAAATAACCTTGATCTTATTACTAAATAAATATATAGAACAAAATATGTGTCTATTATTTATGACTTTTATATTATATATATAAAACACAATTATATTACTCTTAGATGATTTCAGTTGGGTTCGGTCAAGGTAGGTCCAAAAAAAAAAGAAAGAAAAAAAAGTAGTTTTTTACTCTAGATATTATTCTTAGATGATTTTAATTCGGGTTCGTTCAAGGTAGATAAAAAAAAAAAAAGACTTTTTTTTATTTGTATTTTTTTTTAATGAGATGATTTTAGTTGGGGTTCGGTCAAGTAGATCCCAAAAAATACAAATTTAAAAAACGTGTACTTGAAAAAAAATATTATTACATTGTAAGCCATCTTCAGGGCTGACAATTATGAAGACGAGAGAGGACGTCCCTAAGTTCACATTTCCATGAATCATGAAGACGTCCTCTCTCGTCTTCATAATGTCAGCCCTGAAGATGGCTTACAATGTAGGCCGAAACGTTCGTAGATAATCTTTTAAAAAATACACTTATTTTAAATTTGTTTTTACGGATCTACCTTGACCGAACTCCAACTGAAATCGTCTAATTAAAAATAAAAAATACAAATTTAAAAAAGTCTTTTTTTTTTATTATCTATCTTGACCGAACCCCAACTAAAATCATCTAAGAATAATATATACGGTCAAAAAACTCTCCATTTGAACAATTAGAAAACACTATGTCTTTTTTTTTTCTTTTTTTTTCCTTAATGTATTTACTATGTTCGGTATTTAGGCTTATCTTCTGTTCTATAACATTTTTTTCGCAAAACTCTTGTTAAGGAAGAAATTTCCGATGATGGGTCAAATGACAAAAGCGTTAAAGTCATACCTTACCTTATATTTACCGACTCTGTTCAATGACGTAATTTACTGGTATTTATACCCGTCTGAAATGAAAGAGAGGAAATCTGCTTCGTTATCGCTGCTCCCGTTTCTTCTTGATCGCTTCTAGATCCTTGTGAACGTTGGAAATCCTCACCCCTTTCCCAGCCAACCTCCTCTCCCTGGGGGCGGGGAACATGCCCCCTCTCACAGACACCTGCTGCAGGCGCAAGTCATCTGTTTCCAGTTAAGACCCGAGCAGCTGACGTCAGCGCCTTCCATACCTGTGCACTCCCTCCCACAGACCCCCCTCGCCAGCTGAGCTCGTCAACCTCCTCAATTGCATTTCCCCAGCACAGCTGAGGTCATACCCTGTGTGCTGTACTGAAAATACATCAGCTATATTTGATTTTTCCTTTAATATATTTATCTAGCCTTTAGCGAAGCTCCATTACCCCTGGAATATCTTTATTCCATCTCATTGTAGATGATGCCGCAATCGTACTGGCTTGGCAATACTTGGGATTAGTATTTTATCCTCTTATTTATTGGTTTATTAAAGTTTCATAGAGTAATTAACAAGGAGCTCTGAAATAGATCTTTATGTTTCTTTTGGGAAACTCTGTCTGGTACTCATTAGGGTTGGAGTCCCAGCCTTGGTTAGCTTTTAAAGAGAAATAAGAGTCTGTCCAATGCCATTTGAGTTTAGAATAACATGTATGTCTAAAAAAAGCATTACTTCCATTGACCCCAATAGTTCTGAGGGTAGTAAGAAAAAAAAAAAGTATTTCATAAATCAAAAGGAGAGTTTGTTGACCGTAGATATTATTCTAAGATGATTTTAGTTGGGGTTCGGTCAAGGTAGATCCAAAAAAACACAAATTTAAAAAATGTACGGAAGGTATGATAATCTGAACAATCTTAACTCCTTCTTGTTTTTTCCTGGGATATTTCCTTTTATATTCTTCAGCTAAGGAGAGACTGATTCCTCATTGTGATTCAGGAGATATCTGTTGACTTTCTTGTACCATCTTATAGAATATCATTGGCTCTCTCAATTCCTTCTATAGACTATTCGGTCTAAGATCAGCTCGAGTTTGGGGACCTCACCTAAGGGATGTTTTACATTCTTCCACTGGGTATTCATTTTCCCAAGCGCTGGTCAATGCCTCCATGGCTGATGGGTATCAGTGTTTATTTTCCACTTAACGCTCATACATACTACATTTTTGGCATCCATCCTTCAGTTATCACAACAGTGTAGCCCATTCACCACGATTATAATATCCGGTACCTCATTTCTTCCCGCTTCACCATACCATCCCAATCCACTAGCTTAGACCCTGTTCTCTAACTCCCTACAACCCGTCGACTAAAACGAAAATTGCCTCGTGACCTTCTGGGAACGTTGTTTGTATTTAATATGAGAGTAGTGTTACTAGTCACCTTCTCTCCTCTTGCGATTATCATTTTGTTATTTTTTAGTTCATTGTAATCAAGCTACAGAATATGTGTATTTTGACAGAAATGTAATAAATAAATAAAAGTTAGAAAAAAATAAAAATAAAAAACCGTGTAGCTCTTAACCTCAAAGAAGGGTATTTTCCCCGTGGCATTTTACTCCATTGTCGGGTTTCATGTACCTGCTGTCGTCCTCTAGGGCACACCTAAGTGCTATGGGTCAAGCTATTCCAATTGGTAAGGGCAGTAAAAATCTGTTCAAAAGGGTCTCAACTCTGGTGCACTCGAAAATAGGAACTCGGAACTTTATACAAGAAATGCAAAGAGAACCAGAAAAAAAAACCTTACTACTTCAGTCGGTACTCGAACCCCGGTCCCTGCTGGTTCCCTTAGCATTTCTTGTAGAAAATTTGACCTGTGATTGCATACCTCAACTAATATCATTATTTAAAGAACAAATATCGGAAAAAACGAGAGTCTAACAGACAATGTTAGCTCCTTCGAGTATAAGACGACATATTCGTCTTACTTGGGGGTTTAGGCTCGGAGTAAAGTGAGGGGGGGGGGGTTGGAGAGATTATCTAACCTGCCTCGGTGGTGTAGTGCCCAGTCCGATAGTAGGAGAACCGGGTTCGATTACCGGCTGAGGTAGTAAGATTTTTTTGCTGGCTCCCTTTGCATTTCTTGTATAAAATTTAACGTGGAATTACATACCACAACTAATATCATTATTTAGGATATCCAACTTTTATTTCTCCATCTATGTACCACGGATAATAGCCTCTTCTCTTTAATTTCACACCTCTATGTAGGGAATCATTTTAGTTGCTTAGAGGATTTTTTTTTCTTTAACAGAAGAGGAAGGATTGTTCAAAGATTCGGTCTTGGGATTCGAAAAACTAAAAACTAGTTTGTAAACAAACAAAAAAAAGTGTTTATTATTGCTAACGATTCGGCCTAAATTTCAGGTCTTCTTTAGGGCTAAGCAACAAAAGAAATAGACAAAGAAAATGTATAAACAGGTCTGACTAAATCTCACTCAGACCATTCGTACGTGATATTAGAATTGTTATTCTAGCGCTTAAGTTTGATGTAATTGATTGGGAAAAGTAAAGGTGCAGATTTATTGAGACCTGTATAAATGGTGGGTGATTCATAAACTGACATCTTTACTTTTACGCAGAACAACCCTAAAAATTCATCACATACTACACCATTCTTGCTTGGAGTTTATCGTGTGTGTTGGCCTCTCCATATTTTTTAACTGGCATTCCAGATGCACAATGTTAAGGAGCTGAATTACCCTCGTTGGGAGGCTCGGAAGCGGAACCGGGAGTTTAATATCTCTCGTCTCAGCTGATGTTATGTGAGTAGAAAACAAACATAGTAACACAAGCCGTATGTGTGGGGGACCTTGTGCTTAGAGAGAGAGCCTTGTCTTTGGGTGGGGGGGGGGGAGAAGGTGAACAACGTACCGACAGGCCATCTCCTTCCCTCTCCCCCACCTTTCTCCCTCACTCTCACTCACTCCCTCTCACTCTCTCCCCCCTCCCTCCATCCCTCTCGCTGATGTGGGCACTAATATATATATATGATACACTCGCGGCTGTGAGTAATTAAGAACATGTGGGATATAGAGTGCAGTGAACACACAAAAAATCACAAGGAGTAAAATTTTCGAGGATCTCTCGCCCTTTGTCGGTGAGAAGAGTAGAGAGTCTCTCTTTCACATATAGTGAAATAGTGAAGAGCGAAGTTAAAGTATGAAAAAAGGTTTCTCCATTCTATTCTTTCCTGGGCGCTTCCGAGATAAAGGGCCTCATCATCATAGCTCAGGAATCTTCCGGTGGGAGTATGAGAGAGATTGAGTATATCTCTGATATTCCCACCGGAAGATTCCTGAGCTCTGACGAAGAGGCTCTTCATATCGAAAGTGCTCAGTTGCAACTGCA
This sequence comes from Oncopeltus fasciatus, assembly GCA_000696205.2. Taxonomy (NCBI): domain Eukaryota; kingdom Metazoa; phylum Arthropoda; class Insecta; order Hemiptera; family Lygaeidae; genus Oncopeltus; species Oncopeltus fasciatus. The sequence continues at coordinate 602,448 of KZ806898.1, read as the reverse complement.
TTTTACCTCGTTTTACATTTTAATATTTAATTTTATCTAAGGCCCTGCATATGAAGTAAAATTTTATTTCTGCTGTAAATTAAGAAGTGACACTTTGAGGGCTGGCGGGAAGGCGAGAGGGACTTGTTATCACCTGGATCAAATGTTCATGACTGAGTGACTGGTCGCCTCTGATAGCTCTGAAGATGGCTAACAGTGTAAGCCGAAACATCGGTAGATAATAAAAAAAATACTCTTTTTAAAAAACAATTTAGATCAACCTTGACCGAACCCTAACTATTCTCTACCACTAAATATAAAGTTTTCTCATGTCTAACAAACACATTAATATTGGCCAATTTCCAGGTATGGTCTTCAGTCTCATGAACCACTAAAACATGTATTTCTTCAGAGATCTTGAGTTTCAATTTTTTCTTGTGTGCATTACCATTAAGCGGTTTTTGACTACTTGCTAAAGATGGCCGTTCATGTTGAAAGGCAGAAGGTTGATGTCCCAACTTTTCTGTGCCCCGAATCCATCACCTGACTGGGCTTGTCCCAAGGCAACCCAATCCCCTTGGTATCGTCCTTGCGACGCAAGCAAGCAGTCCGAGAGAGGTGACTCTGTTAATTAACTCTCTCTCCCTCTGCTTGAACCTCCTTGGCGAGGCCACCCTACCCCCTCGTACGCACCTCCAGTCGTCGTATCTCCTCCGTTGGTGACCAAGGTGTGTTTCTGTGAAGTGAGAGTAACCAAGTGCGTTCAAACATGCGTCTTCCTTTTACCGTAAGCAGAATGTACTGTAAGTCCATTATTTATGGGGTCTAAGTCAGCTTCCTTCTAAAATAATATGTTAATATTAAGTTACTAAAGTTATTTAATTTTTGACTAATATTAAGCCCGTTCTCATCCTTTAAACAATTAGTGTAGTGTAATTTTCAGTCATAATTTAAATACGATCCAATTTGTATTATGTGAGTCATAGAGCATCTGTTTCTATTTTCAACTGACATTGGATAGTGGTGGTTCTTAAACTAATGGAGATTCAAAAAAAAAAAAACAAATAAAAAACTAGAGGACACGATACATCTTAGTTCCAATATTGAAAGGGGGTTTGCCTGTAATTTAAATTTTTATTTAATGGACCAGAAGCAATAATCAGTGGATTTTTCCTAATGAAATTTGGCATGTCGCTTTTAATTTTTATGAAAAAATATAGGTTGTTCTGTATTAGGTAAAATTGGGCGAGTATGAGTGAATGTTTACTCGATTTTAAAGTTCCTGCGTGGCAAACTTTTCTCTTTTTGTTGTCTCAACTAATACAAATCGTTATTTAATTTTTTTTTAAAACCTTCTGTGCTAAGTTATATGCTGATCAAGGGGTAGACAAAAAATTGGACCATATTCTTCTAAGCGATTTCATTGTCAATACACAACGATGGGTAGACAGTAATAATATTAGGACAAAGAAACTTAACTTGAATCTTAAGTTCCTTTATTCAGGGTTATTGTTTTAGGTGTGTGTTGTCGATAAATTAATTCTCTTAAATTTATTTGAAGTTTACTTTTGCTATGTGCAATCGTTTTCTAGGTATAATTGTTTCAACCACGATTTTGATTGTGTTACTATTGAATAATATCCCAATTACTTTGTCAACTTTTATAGGTCTAAATTACTCTCACATCATTTAGAATAGCTCTGTAATCCTGACTAGTTCACTTAAATAGTAAAGGTTATATTAGGATGCAATGATTTGGGGTATCTCAATGGTTTTTGTGTCTTGTTTTCAATTATTTAATTTTTTCTAAATTATATGAACCAGAAGCTTCGATAAGTGTCGCTGAATTTTTTGATGTAATTCTTCATACTTCGAGGCCGAGTATATATATTTTTGTAGGAAAGACTTTGAGTATTTGTTATCACCCCTTTCATGACTTGTATGATGATAAGTTTTAAGTATTTCCCTTCTGACACTTTAATGCTTAAAAGTCAACAAAAAACAATGCTTAACAAAACTACTATTAGATGATTTTTGTTGGGGTTCGGCCAAGGTAGATCCAAAAAAATACAAATTTAAAAAAAAGTGTATTATAAAAAAAAATGAAGATGAGAGGGGACTTCCTGTCCCTAAGTTCACATTGGCTGCCTCCAAATAGTTGATGACATAGTTATCACTGGGAAATTTTGACCACTCCGATTTGCAGGATTTGCTGCAGAGATCAACTTAAATGACCACAGCCTTTTTTGTTTTAAAATATATGCTTCTAGCTATTTGTCATATATGAGAGTACAATCCAATGAAAAAAAAAAAAAAAGTGTTTAACTAGCGCTTTGTTTTACTCATATGTACAACATGTATCTATTGAAGTCTATGAATTTTTTTCCCATGACATTGGTCACAAATTACATCAAAGTCATCTTGCAGAGATCTGAATTCTCACCACTTTGAACGCCAATATTCTTTCAAACAATCAAGTTTATTTCGCTACGGCAAAGACAAGCTGTGACGCCATTAATTTATAATTTATTGGTTTTCAGTGATCTCCTGGCTAACATTTTGTTTGAATCCTTTCTTTCTTATCTGGTCCATTAGTCCTGGCACGGAATCAATTTTTCCACTAATACTTTTTCACTACCTCTTAAATCTAAGAATCGTTGAATAATGGATTGCATGCGAACTGTTGTGTAAGTTTTTTTTTGCATTATTTAACAAAGTGGCTCTGTCCCTGGAAGGTACTGGCCCGAGGGAACACAAACACTCGCTGAAGACATTCCTGGCCCACGATGACCAGAAGTGGTGTTGTAACATGGCAACTGCGAAGTCCATTGACGCTTTACCGTTCTTGTTATTTTAATTACGCTTGTAAAAGCGGGGTGGCGGGGCCTGAAGCATATTCCCCTACGGACTTCCATCATCCCCTGAATATAATCCTAAGACTGCAGAATGAAATCCTATTTCCCCTTAGGAGTTGAGAAAGCCTTTGCTGAAAGCTGTAAGGAGCTGAGCACTTCTTTAACTCCGGTGCCCTTTATTGCATCACAGCTAAATCCAATTAAATATTATTCCGACCTTGTTTGTACGTTAATTTTGTGTTCACTCTACATTTATATTGTTTTCTTTGGGATTTTATGATCTCAGCATAGATTTTATTTTAAATTTGAATTCCGTACGGATTAATTCATGCTTAGAACTTTTATTTATTAATTTTTTAGTTCCTTTGTTAGCTTTTAACGTGTTTTTTTTTTACTGCTAATTCATATATTTTCATGATGTGATACATGATTTAAAATTTTCTTTAAATCTAGTTTGGTTTTATTTCTTCATTGCAAAGTAATTATTTGCTAAGGGGAGAGAATCTGTTGGGTTCGTTCGTGCGTGCGTACGTATATAATATTATTTATATATANAAATGCTCTAAATAAGATATATAAACTATATGGTTCAATTTGTGACTTATCCTCCGGCGGATATATATATATATATATATAATAATTATTAATTAAGATTCGAATTATATATTTAGTAATTTTCATTTTACACCTATTGTAAATATATTACATTTTTTTTAACTGACGCTGGAGCTGAGCTTTTATAGATCAGTGTACATATACTATTGAGAGAACCATTTTTTTTTTCTTTGGTATGGAACAGATTTAAAAAAAATTGACTTACAGTTTGAGGTTTTCTTCAGTTAAATTTACTTGTGCCTAAAACGAAAAATGCCTTAACAATTTTTAGTGCAAGGGGGCAGAATAAAAAATCTAACTATCCCATTTAGGATTTATAAATATTTTTTTTTTTGTGGTATTTGATCCCACGTAAATTTTATCAATAATAAAATCGTAATATATATATATTGCATATGAAGT
>KZ806898.1:575467-589209 GCA_000696205.2 Oncopeltus fasciatus | reverse complement strand
TATTAAATATTTATATATTTCATTTTAAAATAACATAAATAATTGTCTAAAATTAACTTTAAACAATTTTACCAGCGCGTAATATCCATTGATGAGTATGTATATTTTGGTTTCCCTCTAAAGTCTCCCGTCCTTATCTGATATCTATATTTCTACCTTCTCCAATGTCGGATCGGTGATCTTTTGAAATTTTTCAAAAGTTGCGTCCTGATTTATACTCTCAAATCAAATTTGACACCAAATGAACAAGCACAGCTAAAGAATTACACTGCATGTGGAATGCCCATTCCTTGTTGTTTTCAATTGATCTCGGGCTAATGCTCTCTAATCAAGCAAGCTGAGATGTAGTCCATTCTTAAGCATAGAGAATGCTCATATTTATAGTACATCATAGTATTCAGTATTAAAATTACTTTTTTTCTTTGTTTTTGTTTGTCTAAAACCCTAATTTTAAATGGCTTTTTTCTAAAGCCCCCATATCCTAGCTAGCTTTGATTTAATATTTTTAATATTTTCCATAACCTAAATTGTATACATAATGAAAAATAAACCCTAAAGTATTTCAAATGGAGAGTTTTTTACCGTAGATATCATTCTTAGATGATTTAAGTTGGGGTTCGGTCAAGGTAGATAAAAAAAAAACAAATTTGAAAAAATATTGCAATTGTTTCGGTTTACATTGTAAGCCATCTTCAGGGCTGTAGAAATACAATATCAGGAGAATATAATAATAATTGTTCTATATTATAATATTGTCAATTATTATTGTATTCTCATGACATTGTATTTGTATTTTTTTAAATTTGCATTTTTTTTTTTTGGATCTACCTTGACCGAACCCCAACTAAAATCATCTAAGCCTAAAGTATTTCTTTTCTAGGAGAGAATTTAATATTTATTTATTTCTGGAAATTGATAACTTTAGAGGTGATATAGAGGTTGTTTTTCCTATTTTAATTAATTTTATTTGCAACCAATTTCGGTGTCAACACACCATCACCAGGCACTTAGAACAGAATTAAATCACAGACAAAATCATTTTAAGTAATTAATACAACAATACTCTCTATTAATAAATTTTAAAATGCACTTAAATTTTATAAACAAATTACTGAAATTCTAGAAATAAATAAATAAATTCTATCAATATGTATAATTTTTTTATAGTGACTCGCAGTGTCTCAAGACTGGGTTCTCCCTTCAGTATCCCAACGAGCTCTGTTCATTAATTCGATTGAACACCCAGACTCTTAAAATAGGAAAGACAACCTCTATAGCATTCCTAAGTAAAAATTAATATTAGTCAGTAAATTTTTTAAAATTTGTTTTGTGTTACTATACTGTTATGCTGTAAGTGAAGATTATCTGGAATTCGGTCTTGGTAGTTGAAGAATTAAAAACTATTTTCTAATCAAAAATTTTGGCTAATCCTCTCTCCATGTTTTACTTTTTCTTTCATATACTAGCTTATATATATTTTCATTTATATTATTATCTATTGTTATTTATTTCAGGTGTCACAATGCGAGAGAAAAAAGGCGGAGCCCTAAGCAGAGTGCAGAAAATCAAAAAGCGACTGAGCCACAGCTTCGGAAGATTATGTGAGTTTTTTTTATCTATTTCTTCTCATAGTAATACTTAATTTTCTTGAATATGGCTTGCTACTTGCAAGTGCTTTAAATCCTAATATATTCCAATTGTCAGTTAACTTGATTCGTTTACAAATATTAATTTAGTTGTGGTTTATTATCCCACGTATATTTTAAACAATTAATGAGAGGGAATAGAATAAAAAATCTATCTGTGTCAGCCAGGATTCGAACCTGTATCTCCTGCTTTCCAGGCCGGTATGGTTCCATTACACCACCGGGACGTGCTAGATAACTTATTAAATTCCCAACACACTAGCGACATTATATCCGTATTACCAATAAGGATATTGTATTCAGCTTAAGTAAATTATTCTAATGAAATTGACTGAGAAAAAAAAGTTTATTACTTCAATTTGAAACCAGCTTAATCAAAATAATCTACGTGAGAGAAAAAAGAAGGATAGGAGAAAAGTTATTTAAGGGCAGGATATTTATTTTCGATTCCCCTTTCCTTTTCTTTATTAGCACTCTTCTGATGAATGATTCAACTTCATTCCCGTTCTTGGGATCGACCGGTCGATATCAGCGGGCTAATATGGAACACTACGTTGTACTCCTCTATTGTCGTTGGAACGAGCATTCAGTGGAGGCCATCGTCCCGAGACTAATACCCATGACGGCGTCTCGTGAAGAATGGGATTTACATTTACCTATGAAATTACCGTTTTGCCAAACTTAACATGACTTCTTGCCTGCATCATGAACTCTGACAGGGCTGAGCAGTGTGCGATAACAGCTTTTCCCTTGTGATTAACGAAATTTTAAGGGGGTCAAATAGTTTTTGTTAATGTCTTTGTCTATATTTTATTGACTCTGTATATGTATCGACATATTATTATCTCATATTCGCGTATTACTGAATTTGTGGATTCCAAAGTCCGTCGCGCTGGCTAAGTTAATATTATATAATGTTCTTCATGTAGGTGGCAAAATAAGGGCTCTGCCCTTACCGACAGCTGGCTCTTATCAACCACTCTAGCAGTGTCCGAAAATCTCTTGGTCACCATCAATGAATTCATTCACTAAAATTATGGATGCAACAAGAGAACCATTCTATTTGGGGAAAACTGTACATTACAATTTGTTTTATGATTGATAGTAAGAAGGCACCAAATAACTTATAATTGTAATACAATTAAATGATTGTAAAAATAATTTAAAATAAGAATATTCCAAAACCTCATTTAAGGTTTATTGGAGGAATTCTAGACCAAGTATGGGGGGGGGGGGAGAACACTTGGAAGCTGCTCATTCTTCCATTGTTTACTTCTTTTGGTTTCTAGTTTTCTTTTAGTTAACAGTACTCTTTTAAAATTTTATAATTAGTTTCAGATTATTTTATTAATTTAAACTATTTAAAGTTTCTAGGGTTATTCAATAAGAATAAGTGCTCATCTAATAATAATCTCATCTAAGCTGTGTAATCTGAGCAGATTTTCAATGTTTTTATAATATTGTAGGTGAATTAGAGTAGGAGACGAAATTAAATCTATAAGCAGCAGAGTACAATGAGTTTAAAGACAAAGCTCTAGACTGGCCGGGAAGACTAGAGTGGGGGAAGTGTCAACCCACAGTAGCTACAATACTAAACTTTTTCCTAAATATGCATTTTTCGTAAAGTGTTATCAAACATAAACGTAAGAAAATCACGTTTTTCTTAGTTTGGTTCTGCACTCCAGAGATGCTATTATAAACCTCCCTAGGAGATCTCTCCAGACATCATTATCGCCCTGATAGCGACTTATAAGTTAAGTCGAAACGTCGCCAATAATAAAATAATTACACTAAAATTTTTGGAGTATTTTATTTTTCTGATTCTGGCCGAAACCCTGACTAATTTCTCCAGCATAATACTCAACGGCCAATGAACCTCGAACCCTATCAAATAGCAACTATCTCTCATCCGATTCAAACAGCGAAGAATAATTTTGATGGCTTGCAATTAAAAGTATAAATAATTTTGATTCTATAGTTTTAAACTTTGAGCTCCCAAACAACTCTCGAAATTACATTCTTAAAAATCTTCCTTAATATATGCGGTTTTGTTTCATTTATTTACAATTTAAATGTTATAAAGTTGCATTTTATGACGTTTTTATTCGAAGATATTAAGATTTTTAATTTTAGTCTCTCTCCTCTCCTTCAACCGATTTTAGCCAATAAGAAACATTTAGTTTCAAACAATTAGTAAAAAGAAGTTAAAATACCAATTTTAGTTTCGTTATTTAAAAAAAAAAAAAAAATTGGCGAAACGAGTGTCTACAAACAAAGAACAATAGCTCTTCAGGACGCAAAAACTTTGTTTATTTTATGAACTTCTCGTCAGTATTAACTAAATGCAAATATGATTTAAAAATGAATCTTTATTGTGGAATTTATTGGTTTTTCTTCATTTTGATTCTTTGGCAATACTTTAGTTAAATTGTTGTCCATTAACACACTTCCACTAAGAAGAATTTTAGACCGAACATTTTGATCGTATTATTCCGCATTAGGCATGGTCAAATACATTCAAAATATTGTTCAATCACGGCGTATGATATTCATGTATTATGCTACACCGAATCTACCTGGATATACTGATGTCAGATCCCCCCCCCCCTTGCTATACCTACACAAAAACAAAGCTGAAATAAAATGAAGATATAAAGCTATTAACATTCTTTGATGATATATATCAATTCAATTATTATCAGTTCTGTGACTTGTTAATTAGTAACTGATGATGGCCTTTAGAATATTGTGCCACGATTTTGTGAAATTGAGTCATAAATTCTTCGAGACCTAAGCTTTTTTTTTTTTTTATATAAATGTGAATAGCTTGCAGATTTGTTAATGACAGACATGATAAATTTATTTATTGAATGAAATTGTTTTTCCTCTAACTCTGTCTTAAGTATCTGATATATATATTTTGGCCCAGACCGGCTGCTCATTTATGTCAACGGTATGTAAATGAGAGTGGTGCAAGAAATATGTGAGGTCCTTGTTCCATATATGTCTTCTTGCACTTGCCTAACGAGGATTAGCTTTTTCAGGTGCAGAAGAAGTGAAAAAAAGAAAATGGAAGGTTGCAAACACCAAAAAGGGATAGTGACTTGGCCAAATGTTACACCGACTTTGTTTTTTATAAATTATTGTTTATTTCTCGTTACTCATATCCATTTTGGTGGCAGTCGGGTCCTGAATCTGCTCTTCTTATACAAAAGTATATTTAACAGTATATTCAAATATGCTGCGATTTTTCATATTCTTTCTTATAAACTCGAGAAAACAATACTTATTTGCTTGCTATTTAGGTTAAACAGCTTATTTCAAAATTGTTACAAAATTCGTTTTTGATGGAAGAGTTGCTGAAGAAATTTGAGAAAAAAAAATCAGAAGAAAAAGTTGTACGTGTATGTTGATTTCACTAAAATTATTTTGTTATATTCAATTATTGTGTGAACATTCTCCTTGCTCTGCACTATACAGTAAAATATACAAAAATGAGGTAGAAAATATTGAATTACTAACATTTTTGACGGCAATTAGTTACCGAATATTTGATCTACTAAAAATTAATTTTTGCCTCGCTGAATTTTTTCTTCTTGTAAATTGACTTATTAGTAATTACCAACCATTTACTTTAATTTATTATACGCCGTATTTGTGTTTGTGTATATGCTCAAACAGACATGCCCTGTAGAACTTCTCGCGTTGTCCTGAGCTTTTCCAATACCGCCCCTCACTTTTTGTTGTTGTTGCTCTTTCTCTAAGATCACTCACGCCTATAATTCTGCCAAGGAAGGCTGTATGAGAGCTTGTCGTCTCTGAACTTTATGTGACTGTAAGTACCCTACTCCTACACTTAATGGCCGGCCGTAAACTGGGAAGGAGCTGTGGCTCCTGTAGTCCGACACCTCTTGAATGGAGGATGTGTCAGACGCCTAGCCAACGCCGATGTTTATTTGTGGCTAGGTTGGTGTGCTGACTTCATCCTCTCAGCTTCAGTCAGTCTGTAACTTTGAGCAAAAGAGGCGTTAAGCCATCAACTGTAGAATGTCTTTTTCCCCTACCTTTTAAGCGGATGTAATAGGTTCATCATGACCACAACAACCTATACCTAAAAATACTTAATTAAAAATATACCGAACCATGTAACAACATGATAGCATATATCCATCAACTGAACAACAAGTATCTGACTACTATACCTTATTACTTATAACGTGTCATGGTGCCAAAGTGTATAGCTTAATATTCTTACGGGAAATGAAAGAAGAGAAGGATACTTCCAAAGAATTCGTTAACAGATATTGTTCTTACCCATACATTAGGTCTAATTTTCACGTATAAGCCAGTCTATCACATTTAACATTTGTTTAATAATCGAAAATTATCTTAAAGATTGGTGCTGTACTCTTATTTTTTAATAACTAAATTGTGGCAAATTGTTGAGTAAGTTTAATTGTCCCACATTAGGAAGTTGTTTGTTTTTTCTGGATAGTACTTCAGTGGTTTCCATTCTCAGAATCGACTTTAATTCCTTTCTATTTCTATGGCGTTCTTTTATCGGCCTTAGTCATATTTTGTACTTTATATGCGTGTTCTGTCGAGGTGTACAAGTGTTTCGACCCCTCCTAGTCCGTACTTCCTCTTCGTTCGTAAATCTGTAAGAAGAGAACGGTAGAAGGTCGCCCGATCCAAGGCGTATTGACCGGACAGTGTTGGACATATTGTCGGTGCTCTTCTCTCTTCCCCGTCCGTGAAGGACGCGGTTGAACGGTGAATAGCAATGGGAGGCGAGGTCAAATCAGCAATTGTTCTCCTCTCGGATCTGATAGCGCTGACTCTGGTATCGGACGTGACTCGAGATGGAGAGGGGCAGTGGTCTCTGGAGGGGATATAACTCCTTCTTAATGCTCTCTTCGGAAAAGAGGAATCTTCCTGCTGAATTCAACGAACTGCATATCTCCAGTCTTACAATGCATGTACAATCGTGCAAGTCCTGTCATTCATAAAGCAAACATTAAAAACAATTATATATATATATATATATATTTTTTTTTTTTTATCTTTTTTGGCAAATTAACCACTAGGGTCATTATTGCCTTAATGCCGGTGAGAAATGGCAATTCCTACACCGTAATGGAGGGAAGGGGACGGCAGAAGAGCAGAGGGTGAACCCAAAGAGGGGCAACCCCAAGAGCACCGGCACCGGCACCACTCCGATAGCTCTCCCGTGGTCTAGGGTAACTTTATATATCATATTCAAAATCACTATAATAATAGTATGTTATAATATAAATGAAATAAAATACAGACACTTGGAGGGGTAGTTTAAAGAAAGGCTTAAACATTAAACATATCAAACCAATCCATCAAGTTTTACATTTATTATTTATGATTTTTTCAAAATAAGATATGAATTAAAACGAAATAAAATAAGAGAGAGGTACTTGAGAAAAAGTCGCAAAACTATTTTTTCCTCAGTTCTAGCAAATTAATATTATATTAAAATTAATGTATAGTACTTTAAATTAATTTCCGCTTTATCACAACTCTAGTGGCAGATACAGCAGATTTTTATTATATTAATAATTTTTCCCTGTTTCATTTAAGTTTTAATTTTTTAAATAATTAAATAAATTCCTTAAATATTATTTCTATTATCTAATATGATTGGATATTTATTTTCAATTTTATTGTATTGATATNTATATATGTTTCTTGTTTATTTCTAATTCTCTCTGACGAAGGTCGACTGGTTTCTCCAACAGCTTCTATTTTTTTTCTTCTTCTATTTATTACTTTTATTTATCATCCTGTTTATTTTGATTTATATTAGTCACAGTTGAGAGTGTTTCGTTATATCTCAGTTTTATTTGTACTTATACGTATAAACATAACCATTATATGCTATAAATGTACTTTATCCGCCTATACTTTTCATCCATACATTGTGTTATACTATCATCACCGTACAAGCTATTTCTAACCAATTGTCACTTCTGTTATGTTTTTAGTTTACCTTATTTTACTGCTGTCTTACCTGTATCCCAGTTCGTAGGACAAAGTATCTTCCCAAGACTCTAAAATCTCTGGTCAAATATTTCATGTATTTTGTGACGCATGAAGTCCTTTATTAATCTATTAACATAACTTTTAATTAGAACTATATATTTTACACTGTATTTTAAATTACAATTTATAATTATTTAAAGAAAAAATGACTCTTTTTGATTACTTTTACTGTATATGACCTATTTGTGTTTTAGCCATTACTTATTTAAAATTTTTCTGGAACATTAACTCTCTAATTTTTTGGTTTCTTTAGTTTTTCTTTGTTTTCTTTCTTTAGTATTTCGTTTATGTCCAACATTTCTTCTTCAATTGTATTATTTTTAAATAACTTTTTTAATCCTTAAAAATTTGACCACATTCCACTTGTAAAAATGGTTAAAAGGACCTATTAAAATATATTTAGAGATTCATAAGAGAATAAGCTCTTGAGGAATAAGTTGTGACGGGTTTGTTTTGTTTTTCATTCAACTTTCCAAGGAATGTATCAGCTGAGTTTCTTTTAATGTGATATATAAAATGAAAAATATCTGTAGAATTATTATAGGGATTATTTTGCTGTAAGGCTATTCTGCTATTGTTGGTTAGGGCTCTCTATATAGGGGATGGGGCGGCTTCTCAAATGTGGTCTTCGTCCCTGAGCTGTTTTCTTCGACACGGTCCAGGTCGCCATTGGCGAGCGTGTGTCTGCCCCTCGAGAGATCTCCCGCTGTGTGAGAGGTAACAGAGGTGCGTGCCTAATCTTCGTGCCTGGGTCTTTGTGGCCGCCCGGAGCTGGGGGAGGGGGGACACGCCGAGGTTGTACAACTAGTTTTGGGGGTGTTTCCAGCAGCGAGAGCAGCTCTGTCTGGAGGACCCTTTAAACACAATCGCGAATTTAGTTTTCCTTCGGCTCCGGGGAACAAGAGAATACTTGTATTTATCGTAATCACATCAGGTCCTTGAAATATATATAAACAGCGAATTTTATCACCTCTGGCTTACCTGAAATGATTTCAACTGCTTCCGGATTATTACTTATTACAAAAAAGCCCTGTAAATAGATTAATATTATTTTATATTGAAGCTATTGATTTTGTTCATAATTTTATTTTTTATTTATTATTTGACATTTACTTTAATAATTTTTTTTTTTTTTTTTTTTTTTTTTTTTACGCTACGAATAGAAATGATATTAAGATTTTAAATTTTGGTGCCTTCTCAATCTTCCTCACGATTTCAGCTATAAACGATATCATCCATCAGTTTTAAAAAAGAAATAAATTTAGAAATTGCTATATATATATGTATGTATGTATGTATGTATGTATGTATGTATGTATGTATGTATGTATACACAACGCATATGTGTATGTTTGCGGTGTACAATGTTTAATGGGCCATATTTTATCTTCTCCAAAAGTTCCGTTGGAATTGTTGAAGGTTGTCATGTTACCAACGTGAATAGCTTTATTTCACTACTGGAAATCTGCTGATAAATTTAAAGGACTACATTTTTACATTTAGCGTCCTTTTTTAAAATATTTAGATAATAATAAAAAAATTAAAATCATTTATAAATCTCTTTCCTTTCTATGCCGAATGCTTACAATCCTTTCTCTTTATGTTATTTTTTCAGGAATATCTATTTATTTTCAAATATTTAAAAAATGTTTTTATTTTGTTAATGGGTCTGTTATAATTTCATTATTTTGTATATACTTATAAATTTGATTTGCCCTTATTAATTAAATATTCAATTTGCTATTTATTGCTTTTTCCTCATTATTATTTAGAATTTATTATAATGAGATTTTAGAGAATTGAGACTTTATTATTTACACTTCTAGGGTGTATAATGTCACTTTTTGGGCGATCTTATTATCCCACATATTAATTATTTTAAAAGTCATTTATACTTTTCTAGGGACAGGCAATAGACCTATTTTCTAATCAGTTTCAATCGCAATTATTCCTCGATAACAAGCCTCCGGTAGGATGTACTTATGCTGTAAGCGAAAGTCCATTTACCCCGTAATGAGTGCCGATATGCCGCCTCCCAGTGGGATGGGGCAGGAACGGCTCCACTTCCTAGGGGAACTAGTTCCTCCGCTCTCCGTCATCCTGCCGCTTCATCTGCGCTTCATCTCGTGATGATGGCCGGTGATGAGGGCGTTTTTCCAGGGCCGGGTAGACTTAATTCCCTCCCATCTTCCGTCGGAGACGCTACCGGTGGGTTTTCACTTTCGGCTTTCTCATCGGCCGCTCTCCAGACTTTTACCCCGCGACCGCTGGAACTGACTTGCTCCTGGAGAAATCACTACTTCTGTTCCTCCAGATGTGTGTCACCCGACTGACACACTCTACTCCAGCATCTCTGACTTGTCTCTATTGTAATATAAGTTATTTGCCTCATCTGCCTTATTTCATAAATTTTAGAGTACTATTACTACATTTAGTGATTTACAAAAGGACTGTGATTTGTTATTAAGCAGTTGAATACAAATTGTATAAAATTAATTTCAAATTATTATACAAGTATTATTATTTTTACTATTATGTGTTATAGTTTGAAGTAAAAATTCTGATTGATGATTTTATTAGGTTCCTAAAAATTCTCCGTTTTATATTAATTAATGCACGTTCCGGCATTGGCAAATTTTAAAATAATACTTCCAAATTCGGTATTATTGTTTCTTCTGGCAAACCGTTCGATAAACTTAAAATGGCATGAGTACATTTATAGAGTGACCGAATTGTGAATAACTTTCTCAGAGTTACAGAGGCAATGGTTCATGTCCGTTGTTTGATGATAAGGATAATATGTTCAGGGAGGTTCCAAATTCCATCGGATTTGATGAGCACACGAATTCGATTGTTTTCTTGATTACTTAAAGTAAAGTAAAAATACCTGAAGTCACTCATTTGATAATAGTTACAGTCTTTATAATTCTATTTTTTTTTTTGCATTCAAAAACTCTTTGCTTAGCACTAATGCGGCGTCAATGCCAAAAACTTGACTGAAAAATGTGAGTAAAAATTACGCTCCTTTCTAGAGTCTGTGAACGTCTGCAGATGAGAGAAATTGTATGAGTATGGTGTTTATGGCTCGAGAAACATTTTTAACATTTTACTTTATAATATCTTCTTTTTTAGAAAAAAAATTCAGTCCAATTTCTTTTTCTTTGAATACAATAAAGGTTTTTCTGAGAGAATGAGGGAGGAGTTCATTAAATACTGTTCACTTTACGCTGTTTTTAAATAAAGCACTGGTGTTCGCTAATGTTAATATCTGATCCTTTCTCACTCTAACCTAATAAAAAATGTCAATTACTCTCTGAAAAATACCTCATTTTATGGATCATATTCATATTCTTTTATCTGCTTGGTTCACAGATAGGAATATTTTATTATATACTAGTTAGTTTTATTTAACCATCTATTGAGAAATTGAGGGCTTCTTAATACTGAATTCTTACTGGACAGTAAGGCTTACAATTTTATGCTTCTTTATAAATATTCATCATCATAAACATCTGACAAGTTATGTTGAACTTTTGGGGGACTGGAAAAAGTTCTGGGTGGATTCAAAACACCTTGAATTCAATTCGATAGCTGAATAGATTTCGATAATTTTACTCTGGAAGTAAGTATTTATCTAAAAATATAGGGCGCTTTCTACAGCTTTTATCTTTACTGAACTATTATGAATCAAACAGAAATACTTTTATTAGATGTTTTTTGTTGGGGTTCGGTCAAATTTTGTTGGTCAAATTTAGTTGTTGTTCCGAACCCCAGCAAAGAACATCTGATAATAATATATACTTTCAATAAAACTCTCCATTAGAAATACTTTTAGTTCTTTGATTTTTATGAACTGTTGATCGGATTTTATCAAACTTGCCGTGTCGTATCCAATCAAACTAATAGTTTTGGTATTTCTTGCGATGCCATTTCGTTTGATCCCGGTGTATCAAAAAAAGTAAGATGCATTTCTCTAGAAATATGTTAACTCGTTTTCATGTTTCAGCTACAAAACAGAATTTTTAATTCAATAAAAATTGAAAATTATTATCTATCATCTGGGGAAATTTGCAAATAAATATATTTTTATTAGCTGTACCAAATAATTGGATGTTATAATTTATACTAAGTTGTCTCAATTACTTAAACTCCATATTGGGGAACTACAAACCCTTATAAGAATTGATCTTTTAAATTCTGTAGCGCATACCGTAAATATAAGAGAGTATGTGTTGAATGTCAATTTATTTATTTATTTATTTATTCTTATAAGGAATCCGCATAAAGGAAGTTGTGCAAGAACGTATGCATTAGAAGGGGCGTTCAGCGGCCATCATCTCTCTTCCTCTCTCTCTCTCGGCCAAGGCCAGCCTTTACGAGCTTATTTTTTCTACTTAATGTCCTTTGTTACTATTAAGATTGAATTAGTCATTTGCTCTTATTTCTGCCTATTTTTTATGATATTAACAGCAAGTAAGAACATATTTCATCGGCTTGAAACATGTTCTTACTTATAATAAGTACCTGCTTGACTGAAGTTTTCGAAGATTTCTTTTACAATTAAAAATACTATGGATTACGTCTATTATTACACGTGTTTCAAATAATTTTACGCGATATTTCTAAATGAAATGTTGCTAGTTGTCTCGATTGATTTCACGATAATCTGTGTGCTGTGTGCACACGGGGAATGTGTGATTGTGTTCGCTATTTATATGTATTCAATTATAATTTGAACTTCACTAGTTTACATTCTGTATCTTAGATCTATCAAATAATTGAATAAAATAAGTTTTTTTATTTCAATTATTTCTCAAACTTCCATTCAACCACTTATGGTCATGGAGGAATTGGCAATCCTCAGGCACAGTTCTAAACACCCAGGGCACTGGCTAGGACTTTATTTCTCAATATAAGCCTATCCTTCCAAAAAACTTAACTTCCCTATTAATTTGTTTGATTTCGAATCGAAATCGAATGAGGATGATTCGACAAAAATCAACAAAGATAATTTTTAATATCTCTTATAGTACTATATATAGTTCAGAGCAATGAAACTCAATACCGATGTGTTTATTGACAAAATAAATATTTTGGTAGTTTCCTGTTGAGATTGATTAGGTAAATTTTGATTTACATTCTATGAGCTGCAATTAGTTTTTCTTAATAATAAAATTTGTAATATCTCTTTTAATTGTAAAATTAAATGATATGGTCGTAGTTGAGCGAATTCGGCCTCATCAAGAGTGGGGATTTACTTGTAATGTCAGGTGGGAGTAAGAAATGTTTTTTCACTGCTGTGAGCGTTATATTTAGTTTAAAGCAGTGGTAATGAACCGAGTTATGTTTATTGAAATTTATATATTCTGTGTGTGTGCCGGATGGTACATGATATGAAAATATTAAATTCCTGTATTCATAGATTACAAAACAAAGGAATTCGCTTAGTTTACTCAGCTCCTCCCTGACAGACAAATTTAAATTCTTACTTAATCTGTTGTAAGTGTGAATATAAATAGTAATGCCATGAAGTCAGGGGCATAATTGCCCTGAGGAAATAAAGTCCATTTATATTAATTTCTTGTAATTTAAATACAAAAGGTCCGCTGTTTATCTCTGACACTTTTCTCTCCATTTTATTTCTTTTCTTTTTTTTTCTTCCCCGACAAAATCACATTTGCAACGATTTACATACCGCAGTGCAAGACTCGATATTTTGTATAAATAACAGCTGTTTTTGTTTTCTGGGGGAATTCATGTATTTTATTATTTATGCCCGATAGAGCATGTGACCCGATTGTTTTAATATTTGGATTTTTAAAACGCAATATAAGCTGCGTAAAATGTTTTCTGTATAAATCTTTTTTTTTTTTTCAATTACTTCAGTGCATGAAATCTCTTTTTGATAGATTTAAATTTTATAAAATTTCGAGTGATTGTTAAATCTTTCGATTTCTGTGTTTTTTTTTGTTGTTGTTGTTTAGCACTACACATACATACTCACAATATATATATATATTCTTT
>KZ806898.1:562210-575243 GCA_000696205.2 Oncopeltus fasciatus | reverse complement strand
GGCCCTTCCTGCCTCATGAAAGAGAGTGAGTGAGAGAGTTTGTAAGTTATTGAGGATTTTTTATAATATTATTTATTAAAATAATTTATTTGACCATATCTTCAATAACCTACTAACTCTATTTAATAATCTAGTTGATTACTCATATTTATCTATGAACATATATAAATTATCTTAAGTAGCAAAATAATATAATAATTTCACATTGTGTATTTTAAATTTTAAAAATGACCAAAATTGAAATTTAACTAAATATTTCGACTTAAAAAGTTAATGTGTGATTATTTTTACTGTTGCCACTAGTTAATTACACTAAATTATATCCATTCATAATATAAAATATGCGAAAAATACTTTTTTTTTTCTTTTTTCTTCGAGCTATCAAGGAATGAGTTTTATAAATTTAAAAAAGTGCATTAGAAGGAAAAACTGATGAAATTATTCATGTATGAATTATCTTTCTAAATGTATGCAAATCTGTATGAAACAAAGTAGAAGTGAAGTCCGTCCGTCTCGTATAAGCTGCTTGAGCGAAGTGAACTCACATCGCAGCAAATGAATATTTATGTATATGAATAAATGAAGTCGGCCTTTTTTTAACGTATGAGCTAAATCGCTAATTGTTCAATTTTACTGTTTTATATTATTTATAAAATATTTATATGTCCAATAAACGAAATGGTGGTTGAGCTTACACTATGCCTACACTGTTATTAAAAAAAGTCCAAACTGACACTTGGCACTTGGGGTAATGAACCCCCTACTCAATAATGATTTTACTCAAATCTTGACCTTTTCTATAGAGACATAACTCGGCACTCAGCTCTAAAATTATTTTTTAAGTCCTTCATAATTAAACTATTGACGTTCAATGAGTGAGTGGTCTTAGCTGAACTTATTTCGCGATTAATACATAAACTCATCATATCTCGATAAGTAATCTTTTAAAAATTGATATATTATGATCATTAAAAATGAAATGTATTAATATAAAGCGAAGGATTATGTCCTTTCGCCTTCTAACAAGAGATTTAATAACACTACATGCATATGTAAGTGGGATACATATGTATGTGCAAGAGGGATTGGGAGAAACGTGCATGGCTGCAATATTTTGGCAATGGGTGCCGAGAGCCATCCTGAGAAGGCCGACAAAGAAGCCACCACCCCGAGCAGCTGGCAGGTCCTGCGGTCGTGAAGATAGCCATGTTAGGCCCTCCAGGAAGTCTGCAGGAGTGTGGAGTCGGCGGCCTCGCTCCCTGCACTTCTCCTTGCCAGCAGGACTGGCCTGGGGTCATTTGTCTCCATCCCCATTGGATATCCATCATCATGGTAGTCTTCTCACTAATAACGGTACATACATATGTAAGAGGGATACACATGTATGTGCAAGAGGGATTGGGAGAAACGTGCATGGCTGCAGTGTTTTGGTAATGGGTGCCGAGTGCCATCCTGAGAAGGCCGACAAAGAAGCCACCACCCCGAGCAGCTGGCAGGTCCTGCGGTGCTGAAGATAGCCATGTTAGGCCCTC
The DNA here is from genome assembly GCA_000696205.2 of Oncopeltus fasciatus. Taxonomy (NCBI): domain Eukaryota; kingdom Metazoa; phylum Arthropoda; class Insecta; order Hemiptera; family Lygaeidae; genus Oncopeltus; species Oncopeltus fasciatus. The sequence goes on along the minus strand of KZ806898.1, from coordinate 573,711 downwards.
CAGGAAGTCTGCAGGAGTGTGGAGCCGGCGGCCTCGCTCCCTGCACTTCTCCTTGCCAGCAGGACTGGCCTGGGGTCATTTGTCTCCATCCCCATTGGATATCCATCATCTTGGCAGTCTTCTTACTAATTCACCAATCCTAATTCCTCTTATACTCTAAATATTTTGGCGCATCCATATCATATCTGAAATAACATTTGTTAACTGTGATATTTTTATTTGTTATTATAGCCGCGAATTTAAGGAATGGGTTATGATTTCAGAGCAAGTATTCAAGTCACTATAATTCGAATAGAATCTTTAGCGGATAAATAATATTCCATTAACCCTAGATTTTGAATAATCATATGATTAATGGTATTACTATTTCAGTGTAAATAATGCTCCCCATATATGTATTAGTCCAAAATAAATATGTTCATCTAACATTAACTTACTAAAATGTGCAGAATTTGTTTAGGCAGTTAATGCGTAATGGAATTTAGCAAAGCACATTTGAAGATGATTTCCCAAAAGTTATTTCAAATTCAATGAAATTAGTTTTCTGATTTCATGAGGTAAGTCTGCTAAAACAAATGTAAATACACACACGCTTAATATATATATNAAAAGTTATTTCAAATCCCATGAAATCTAATTGCTGATTTCATGAGGTAAGTCTGCTAAAACAAATGTAACAAAATATACACACGCTTAATATATATAATGAAACACTCGTGGCTGGAATATATAGTAATTAAGAACAGGTGGGATATAGAGTCTAGTGAACACACAAAAAAAAGAAGAAAAAATAACAAATAGTAAAATTTTCTGGGATCTCTCGCCCTTAGTGAGGATTAAAATGTTTAAATTTGTCAATATCTACGTCTAGAATATTTAGAGCTACCGAGGCAAGAGCACTTATAAGGTGACTGAGCTCCGAAGATAAAATCACTGATTTTGAAAGCTCCCAGCAATAAGAGAAAAATATATGCAAAGTACAAAGTATTGGATATTATTTGATATCCCTAAGTGTCATCAACTTCGCTATCAGCGTAATTAAAACGATAACCAATTTATTTTAGCGAATTCTGAAGGAATGTTTATGTATGAGCGTCTACGTATGCGTTTGCGTCCGCGCATTTTATTGTGTGTGCCTTAAGCGCTATAGATTCCACAAGTAAAATAATTAATTACAATTTTTTTTTTTTTTTTTTTTTTTTTTTTTTTGCAAACTGTTTGACGAGTTCATAAATTTGTGGATTTAAGGGGAGAGAGACTCTCAGTAGGAGACATAATTTATTAATTTGGCTGGAATAGAATAAAAGAAAGGGGATATTTATAGAAAACCATTTTGAGTTATATTTATTAGTCAACTTATTTTTTTCGGGTCCCCGTCGAAAGGAAAAAGGTTGTTGTCGTAGAGTCTGATAAGATGATAATCATTTATGTGGCCCTTCCTGCCTCCCTTTTTTTTTTTTTTTTCTATAAAAATTCTTTTAAATTCCTCATTGAGACGGGGAACAAGGGCATTCCCCATTAATCTTTCGGATATCCTTCGCGAATGGTCTGGGTCGTTTGGAATACCCTTTTGACTGTATCTTGCTCATAATTCCACCTGTGTAACAACTGCTTCTTGTTTCGAGCGTTTTCCTTTCAATCTTATTTGGTCGGAATGAAACAAGGAATTCGTTTACAGATTTAAAGCACACAAGATATTTCTTATTGATAACACTAATAATCCTCCTGATCCCAGGCATATCAATAGTTCAATCATCAGCCTTCTCCAATATTTTCAACCTAGTTCCAGGGAAGACATTCCTATAGAAGACTTTCCCTTTTGAGGCCCTTTTGAACTTCGGCCCTGTTAATCTTAGTTCCTTTGATATTCCGCAGTGACCATAGGCAATCTTCTGCCTTCTGCCGACTTTCTCACCTGCTATTTTTGTTTCCTTTGCTTTATCTCTTATTTCCCATTATTCTCTCGTACAAATATCCATGTTATCTTTATTTACTAGAATTATAATGAGAATTATAGGTATTAACTATCTAAAATAGTGCTTTAAAACTGTAAAAGGTTAAAATTATTTAAATGCCTAATTTATTTTGTTTTATTTATTTTTATTCTGGCTGATCACCAATAATAAATAATTTAATAAGTAATAAATTGATAAATGTTTGTGATAGACAAGTCAGTATATTAAACCTTATGGTCTATATTGTTTTTAGGAAATTTTAATTATATCACTCATAGGGTTGAGAAGGAAACCCTATAACCTCCTGTTAGCAACCCTTAATCTTATATAACCATCTTCCTATTTTATCACGTTGTCTTTTTTACTAATCCAGGTCAACTAATTATTCACTATTATATGAAATATCATTGTATAGATGTATTGATTTTTAGAATTTAATTTTTTTGGTTACTTTGAATCCCTCCCCCCAAAAAAAAAAAAATTAAAAAAAACAAAAAAAAAAAAAAAACAAGAAAAAACAGGGGCTTCTGCTCAGTATCTGATTATGTGAATGTGCTGATTTTAGTGCCTTTTGGCTACATCATTCAACTTATCGATACAATATTTGGTATTCGTATTTCTCAACCTCAGTAGTTGTAAACTTCACCTCGTTTTTTTTTTTTTTTTTTTTTGTTTTATTCTGTTTAGTTTTTTTTTTAAATTATAAGTGTCTTTATTGATAATATTTTTCATTTTATTATATGTCTTTATGGATACTTTGTACAAGATGCTTTCGCTTTCATCTAATTAACATTTTAATGTTCAACGAACTGTGATGTTGCTTTTGCATGCTAGGTTTAGTTTTATTATTTGAAAAAATAATAGATTTATGTTGGCAAAGAAAATGACCTTCACGTTGGAGCTGCATAAGCTATGATTTTTCAACCTGCAATTATGTTTTAACAAATGAGAATATACTATTTAAATCGCCTTAAATTCCTAAAATAATCTTAGGAGAAATGATGGGGGTAGATGTTGAAGCATCCTTTTTAAAAGGATTATCTGCTACATTGTAAGCCATCTTCAGGGCTATCATGAAGGCAAGGGTCTGTCCCTAAGTTCACATTTCCACGACTGGGTATATCTTTTTCTTCGGATGAACCTCGACAGAAGCCCTACAAGTTTCCTACTAATAGTCATGCCAGTGCACTACTTCACTTGGGGAGTGATAACATTGAAGCAGACACGAAAACATGGCAGATTAGGTACAGTATCCGACCCACTCGGGCGGCATTCAGCGTATATTTGAGGTCGTGTGTCGAGACAGGTTTGCCGAGGACCCCAGCGACCCTGTCGAGTTGTTGTCCTCGCGACGCTTGTACAAGGTCGCTCGTTCTGTCCCTTCCTGTACCATCTTACATCCGGCAGACTTTCGTCACTACCCCACCAATTATCTTATCCAGTTCTGGAGAATGTTTCCTATTTTTGAAGCTTAACTTCAAAGCTGTCTTGAAACACACAAGTTAATACAGAGAAAATACAGAGAAAATCTGAAACAATTTATGCCTTACAACAACCAACAATCTCTTTATTTTTCATGAAAAGATTAGTTTATACGTATGAACAAATGCTTCTCTTCAAAGCTTTCTGCGTCAGCTACCGTAAAATCAATGGGCATTTAAAAAAAAAAAAAAAAAAAAAATACACACACACACACACATATTATAAGCTGTTGTAATAAAACAAAATACCTACTTCTGTGAGGTTGCTTATTTTGTCTGTCAGAAAATTTAAAATATTTTATTTGTAAGCCGTTATACCAGATCATGAGAAGCAAAATCTCAAACCAATAACAATACTTGATATTTTGAACTTTAGGTCTTTGTCTATAAATATTGTACAAGTTAAAAAAAAAAAAAAAGGATTCAATATTTTTTCCGACCTTGACATTACGCTGTATGACTTTTTCGTCAATCAATGAAAATTTCTCAATTAAAGTTAACATTTGTTTATTTATTTTTTAACATTTATTAAAATGACAAATATATTTGTAATGAGCATATAATATTAGCATACATTCTTATAATTGTCTAAGCATTAAAATAATATGTAATTGCAAGCTTCGGACAAGGGGGCTTGCGGGGTTTACAGAACGCCAAATAAAGTCTATATTTTATATACATATATATATATGCACATTTAAGTGTGTTTTATGTATGTTTATTTGCCAGCGCTATCCAGGCCACTGATTTCAGTCAAAATTGTTCTTAATAAAATTTTAAATTTAGCTTTTAATTTCACAAGGGAGGTGGAATTCGTTATTGGGCGAAATCTTAGTCTGGAGTTTAACAGAAATATCAAGATTGATTAAAAGCAATTGTATTGCAGTAGGCGTACTTATTTAAGCGGGTTAAGTTGTTTGTTAGGATATGGACATTATTGGTTTATAAAAAAAAAATGTTTTTATTGAATGAGAGAAAATACATTGCTTGAACTTCCTAAAATAAAGTACTATTAGATGATTTTAGTCTGGGTTCGGTCAAGGTAGATCCAAAAAATAATACAAATGAAAAAATCGGAACGGTCAAAGAACTCTCTATATAAAATAAAGTACTTCCTGCTGAGGAAATAACGCTATTGTTTATATTCCTTGTTCTACCGTATTCGATAATCGAGTTCCACTCTCCGAAATAGACTAAAAATAAACGCTACCACAAAGTTAAATGAAATTGTATTGATTTTGTTGGCGCTTGGAGTGCCTTCTAGTGCTAGAACGACATTGCCAATCCTAGGCAAGAAGATAGATGAGGTCGGGGAGCTGTAGACGATAAGGCACACAGATAACGCGGGGGGGTTGCAGTCTTGTTATCCTCTGGGAAGGAAAGGTTATCTCGCAGGATAGGGGGCTCCTGTAGCCGACCAGAAAGAAGACTGATGGTCCAATAATTCACAGTGCCCGGTTTCTATACTCCCGCAGCTAAGCGGCAGTCTTCGCGATTATTTTCTTCTCCTGCTACCCCGCCGTCTGCTTCTTTCAAACTCTCTCTCTTTCCCTCTTATGAGATCACTCAATCATGGTCCCTCGGCCTCGCAACCCTCTTAGCGGAGCGTCTGCATCACTTTGGGGGTGTAGCTCGAACAGGAAAGCCGGCCGGGAATGAACAGGTGTTATTGTTTGAGTTTGTGTTTTCCGGGGGGGAAAAAAAACAACTTTTATTAAAGCCATTCTTAACCATGAGAAGGGCATAACTCACAGGTAACTACTGTTTTCCGACTGATAAGGGGTTGGGAATAAACTTGTGTACTTTGAATTCAGTAACCATAATCCATATTCAACAGTTCAAATGGAGAATTAGTAAGGAATTTTCTGTTGGGGTTTGGCCAAGGTCGAGCCAAGAAAAACCAATTTTAAATTATGTTTATTTTTGATTATCTAAAATCTATTACAACTCACAGAATATAAGTAAATAATTAAATAATACTTTTCAAAAAATACTGTTGTCATGAGAACAGAATTTTTGTTTGGGTTCGGTCAAGGTTGATCCCCTTCCCAAAAAATACATATTTTTTAGAAATTCTATTTGTGGGTGGGATCAACCTTGACCGAATCCAAACAAAAATTCTGTTCTCATGTTCATCATTATTTTTTGAAGAGTATTATTTAAATATTGACTTATATTCTGTGAACAGTATACGATTATACAATAAATGCAAGGTTGATGTTGATGTGGTGCTGAGGTGATAAGATTTTTTTATTCTATACCCTTGCACTTATTGTATGAAATTAATTTGGGATTAAATACCACAACAATTGCAATATTTAAAAATAAGTATAAAATTATCTGTTCAGCTTTATAAAATGTATTATTATCACAATGGTTTCCGAAAAAGACGTTCGCTGGCCTCACTGGAATCTTAACTAGATTCAATAAAAAATTGAGAATATTCATTGTAATTATTAGTAATCATTGATGAAATTATTATAATTCTTAGAGCTAAAAGTTAACCAGATAGATTTGTTTATCTTCACCGCCGACCTTTCGGTACGAATTTCTGCTAATGAAGGGGACAAAATACCATTATATAAAACACTATTGATTTATTTTACACCAACCTTTTAATTTACAAGAAATGTACAGGAAGCCAGAAAAAAATGCTTACTACCATGGCCGGGAATAAAACCCGGGTCTACTATTTTCCGAGTAAGTGTGCTAATAGTAAACTAGTGTTCGATTCCCGGATGTGGTAGTAGGTTTTTTTTTTTTTTTTTTTTTTTTTTTTGGCTCCCTGTACATTACTAATAGATAATTTAGCGTCGGATTACATACCACTATTAATTTGTTACTTAAAAACAAATTTTTTATTGTGTTATACCAGTTTCTAATCTTATGCTGATAATGCCTCGCCGTGAGCTTAAAATTGTATTTTGTGGAAAAACAGCAGTCATATAATTAAAATAAACCATTTCGACACCAAGACTATGCCCTGGTGTACCTATAGAACGGGTTTGGTAGCAAAAATTTCTGTTTTAATTATGTAACCATTGCTTTTTTTTTTACAAAATTAAATCATCAGCTCCTGAAGAGGATTTCGTCATGATACCCCAAGAGTAGCGTAAAATTGATTAAGAATAATGTTGTTTTGTAATATGAACCAATATCAGTCTTACATATAAAATTGGTTTGTTTTATAAACGTTTAGAATCCCCATTTATAATTTTAATTAATTTATTAAACTGAATGTTTTATTATTCACTCCCAATAGAGGTATCAAATAATCAAAATATTCAGGTATGAGTAATAGTTTGTAAATGGAAAATTTGATTTTTTTGTTATAATTATAATACCCCAACATGCTTACACAAATTTAAATTTTATATGTAAGCAATATATTAAGTTCACTTAAAAGCCAAATAATTTCGAAAACTTTGCATACCAGGGTATAAATACTTAACAATTAATTGAAATTTTCTATCCTTTACATGTTAATTTTATATTGTAAGATACTGAGTAACTTCTTTAAGTACATTTATTCTTCTGTCTTCACGGTAATTATTAATTTGCTATGTTCGAAGAAAACATAAATTTGTATTAATAAATTTGTGCCACTTATTACTTCCCAATGTATTAATGAGTCATTTTACACATTGTTTATAATTAATGAAATTTATTATTATATTTTCAAGCCTTATTGCTGATCATAAAGAAAGCATAAATGTGTTAACGCTTATGTGTGTGTGATGTTTTACACATTGAATATTCATGATATTGATCGTTTTTTTGGTCGAAAGGATCGAATCCTGCTTTGAAATTATGTATGTTGTGAATTATGAATTTGTGTTTTTTTATTTATACCGCCCTACATTATCATTAATGTAACATATCCTTCTAAAATATGAAACAGCGGTACACATTTATCCCCTTATATATATATACATGGCTGCAATATTTTGGCAATGGGTGCCGANCCGTTTAAATATATATATATATATTAGCAGACCGAAGAAAGCCAGGACCTCATGAGGTTCAAGAAGAAGGAGACAAAGAATCCCACTATTTTCAGTCCAACTCAAGTTTCATCTGTGAAAGTTATAACTCTTTTTCTCCATGCTCGGGAGTTAGAAAGCTGCAAGGGCACACATAAGAAAAGATCATGTGCTTTGTGCCGCTGTCTTATGCTGGCCAATTAGAACGGGCGTGATTGTGGTCGTTAATTATCTTCACCAAACCATATAAATTATATTTCAAAAGGTAATTTAGGATATACTAATTGCTCGACATCGATCGTAATTGTTTTCATCTAGTCTGAAGTAGTTAAGCTGGAGAGATAAACTCTGTTTGTTCATTAAGTGCGTGTTTTATAGTTATGAATGAATCCAATTTGTCGCCTCTATTGAATCGGATCTCTGGGCGAAGAAACATTTTTTTCAAATTAACATTATTGCTCTAACTAACTGCTACTGATGAAAAAGACAAAATACTAAAATAATTAGAGCAAGTTACATACATTTTTTTAGAATTTCTAAATTATATCTCTCACTTTTTCACACTCACTCACTCTCTCTCTCTCTCTCTCGGACACACACACACACAAACTTATATTTACATGTCTATATCTCTCGGCATTTTAATTCTGTTAATAGCCCTGATGATAGCTTACATTGTAAGCCGAAACGTTGTCGATTATTTGGCAGTGCATATTTTGAAAGAAAAAATAATTTTTTCTCTTAACATTTTCCGCCGAATTATTTGTGATTTGGCTTTTATTATGTATGAAATCAGATCGCCAGTCCTTTACTGAATATTATAATGAAACGTCCAATTACAGTTTAATCCCCTCACATAATATACTTATCTGCAGGCATATTTTTGATTGATTAATTGTATTAATCAAATAATATCTCATTCAGTGCTAAAATATTTTAAACAGTGCTATAATAAAATGTTTTTTACAAAAACGTTCCTCTAATTTTCATTTTAGATAATAAGTTTTTCAAACGATTTAATGCAAGGGAATAGAAAAAAAAAAAATCTAACTGTCTCAGCCAGGGCTCGAACCTGGATCTCCTACTATCCGGGCCAGCGCGTTATCCATTGATAGCGGGAGATTCAGGTTGAGCCCTGGCTGGGACAGTTAGATTTTTTATTCTATTCCCTTGCATTTAATCGTTTAAAATGTACGTGGAATAAAATACCACAATAAAAAAAATGTTAATAAAAATAAGTTTTTCATTGTATTTTAAATCATGTTTTTGCTGAGATGTAGAATACGACTGGTAATCAATATTTCAGTGTTTTAAATTAATTATTGATATTTTAGTTGAAGTTCCGGAAGAAGTTAAACAGTTAGAGTTCTTTAGTAATGTAGCCGTTAAGGTTGTGTATATGGTGGATTTTATTGAAATTCCGAATATATTTATTTGCCGAATTGTTTATAAATTTATTTTTACTTTTGACTTGATTTTAATAATGAATAAGTGGATTCTTTTTATTTATTTGTTTGTTCAATTTATTTTTAATTAAATGCTACCGGGAAAGTTATTTTAAATGTACTAAAAGGTTGTTTTTTATTAGGCTGCCAGACGAGCAAAATCATATCTATTGTAGCTATTAAAAATAATAATAGAAACTTTTTTAGTATAGTAACCATGATTTTTTCATTTTTGGAGGTTCTTTGTATAACCCTAAAGGTATGAAAATCACTATTAGAATTAGTTGTGGAGTTTTATTCTGCAGGAAAACACCAAGATTCTAATCACGTTCGGAGGCTGATAATATGAGAGCTATTTCTGATGGATGGTATGTTGATGTCGCCATCTTTTGGCACGAAATAGTTATACTTTAATGAGCCTGATGACTATTGTCACTCCCCGAACGATAACCCTTATCATGATAACCTCCAGTGATAGAATTTGCTCCCCTGGATATCTCTAACCCTTATCGTCATAGCGATCTCTGTCCTTATCTCACCTTGGGTTTTACGAGGAGACTATTATCATTCCATTCCTTTTTACTTTCACTGTTCGCCGCTTGAGTGCAGCTTTTCAACTAAGCCGTGGTATTTGTAATATTTCGAACCCACTCAAGTAAATTAACAATTATTTATGTTTTTCGGGGAAACCTCGAATGAAGGTCTATTTCGGTTTTATAACATATGAGAGCCTCTACTCTATGACTTACTTTTGGCTATCCATGTAACGAAGTATGACTTTGATTTTTGCCTTATATTTCTCTTTTGAAATTTTGCCATTTTTTTCGCGTCACTGTACCATAGTGAATAGTATAATTTTTTGGCTAGAAATCTACAAATAATAATTGTATAAATGTGTGTCTTAAGAAATTTGAAATGTTGGAATCAAAATGTTTTTCAATACATATCTATGTGTGTGTGTTTATGTGTATAATTTATTTACATACACTTGTATGTACTTTATAAACGTAGATTTAATTAATTCAATTTTTTTTCTTTTATTCCCAAAACCATATTTAAATATGTTCTGGCTCATTTCCCTTTTTTAACTGTTGTTTTATTCAAATGACCGCGAGACTAACCGGAGTAATCCGTTTGGTTACGGGATTTTTAGCTTCTTAATTTACGCTAAAGTGTTATATTATTATGTTATTATTGCATTATTAATATATAAAAATTACATTTAGTTATTTTTCAAGTGGTTTCTCTTAAAACTACTTTGCCCATCTTATCCCCTTACAAACTTATATCATAGCTATTTATTTTGTACATTATTATGTATTATTATGAAGCTTTCATATTGTGTTTACGTATTGCGTAACAAAAACGAAATATAACAAAACATGAGGTTACATCATTGGCAATCAAGATCGTTTCGATTAAATGTCACCAATTTTCTTCTTTTTTTATTATTTACTTTTTATTTCAGATTTATCTTGAGTTCCGTCTAGAGTCCTGCCAAAAAGTTTAATAATTTTATTACCTTTTAATTTTAACGTTTCTTTTTTAAAGCTGTAAGTACGGACTTTTTTTTTTAATAGGAACCATCCGTTTAATTAAATTAAAGTTTTACGGTGAAATTTTTTCAAATGAAATTTTGATGTCTCAATCCAAATAAATTCTGACATATCGCCATTATAACATCCATTTGCAATAATCTCTCGCAAAATTCAGATGGAGATTTTTTGACCTTGGAGATTATTAGTAGTTTTTTTTTTAATATTTTTTTNATAAAATTTTATTACGTTGGACTAACATCGTTGCTTTAATGGGTGGAAAATGAATTGGAAGTCTTTGTGCTCTCTAGGATGGCTTACGAGATATCATTCTCTAAATTTATTTATTTTTTTTTTTTTTTAGCCCGGTCAAGTTTAATACAAAAAATACTATTTAAAAAAATGTATTTTTTAATTTCTGCCGACTTAGTAATTTCGGTTAAAATTATAAGTGGCATGTGAAAGGTCATGAACATGTGATATAGGTAACAGGATCCCCTCTTGCCTTCATGAGAGCTCTAAAGATGGCTTACAGTGTAGGCCGAAACTTCGGCAGATAATTAAAATATACACATTTTTGGATCAACCTTAACCGAACCCCAACAAAAAAAAATCTGGTAAAAATAAAAAATAAAGCTCTCTAAGAAGAACAAAGTATTAGAGTAGAGACGCATTTAAGGAATATAATAAATGTCTTCCGCCGACACCTTCCGGACCTTGGCCCGACCGAATTCGGCTGTGTCGGCCATACTGCCCTGAGTAATGTATCTGGAAAGCAGCGAGGAGACGTGTGAGCAATGTATCTGGGGATTTATGAGGCGCGTCTTCTCTATAGAGAAAAGTTCTCAGCATTTATGGGAAGCCAATATTTATTCGCTTTTGTGCTCTTGGGTTTCGGAGAAATCCTTTCTACTTTACTTATCCTGCTTTTATCTTTATTTTATTTTATTCTATTTTATGATGTATTTGTAACATTTGTATAGCTAACTATGTTTTCCTTGTTATAAACAATCTGCTAAAAACACGGTATATATCTGTTAGCCATACTTTTAAGTATATGAGGCCATTTTTTTTTTTTTTTTTTTCTTTTTTTTTTTTTTTT
>KZ806898.1:546071-557793 GCA_000696205.2 Oncopeltus fasciatus | reverse complement strand
AAAAAAAAAAAAAAAAAAAAAAAAAAAAAAAAAAAAAAAAAAAAAAAAAAAAAAAAAGAAATAACAGTTTTAAATTTCTTTTAGATTTAAATGGGACATTACAATCTAAACTGTTATCTCTTCTACCTGGGGCAGACAGTTGGGCCGTTATCCGGTAAGCCGCTTCTGGAGATAGTACTTATCCTCTGAGCTGATAACTGACTTGGAACTAGGCTGTACTCCGTAAGTTGTTTCACTCCTACAGCGATAACTGCTGAAGAAAAACAATTTGAAATTCACGTACGTGATCACTGTCTCCACCTCCTCATATATGTAAAATTTCAACGCAAACCGAGTACTTTTTCACATATAAAAAGAGGTATCTTCAGGAGCACGATATTAACACTGCCGCGGACAAAGCGGGAAATATGAGGCCATTTAACTAATTATTTAGAAATTTTCTTGAATTATCCAAATTTTTTTAAAATGTAGTTTGTTATGTATAAACTTTAAATAAATCAGAAGTAAAATTTTATGGAATTTGAAGTGTAAAGTAATGATAAATTTATATGTCTTTTACCTTTTACTTGTCACTAGTATGTGTGAATCTTTTCGGGTTCTAAGTAATATCTCCTCAAAACCATTCTCCCCATGATTCCCAACTCACATTAACATGAATTCATTGCGTTTACCCTTCCCACATCCATTACTAACCAATAGCTATAGCACCCTTATTTTCTCCTTTCTTTTTGAGTACTATTCGTAACCATGACCAGATTATGAAGGAATATGCCGTTCAATACTTATTGGATCCTTCTAGTGTTGTATGGATATGACCCTGGTCGACTATTATGTTATTAGCTAAATGACTTTTTGTTTGAAAAATTGAAGGGTTTTTAATATAGAGCATTCTCGTTTCCTTAAGTTCCATTACATTCCGTTAGATTCCAGAAAAGTCCAAGCGTTATCTTCACCTTTTTGGACGTCTTTTCGTCAAATCAGAGTCTGTTTTTGAGGATTTTCAGATATAGTATAAACTAGTTTCCTTTGAAGCTGATATGGAAGCATATCTTCGTTGCAACTGTGAATTTTCTCTGACCGGAGGACTTTATATTTTATTTTGATTGATTTTCCATTATTTTTTCTCCAAAATTCAATTAAAAATTTCCAGTCTTATTCTTTGAAACTATCTGAATGTTCAGAACATATGTCCCTGTTCTTAACGTATCATGTTGATTAAATGCAGATGAGTTACTTTTTTTTTAAAGCGTACTAAATTGTACCTGAGTTGATTGATTTTGCCTAGGTAACTCGAAAACAATGCTGGATATAGTATTAGGTAATGCAGGTTATAGTACTGTATTCATTTATATTTGCTTTTTCCCACTGAGGTTCCGGAGGCAGCCTCTAGGATGGAATACTGCACCTACGAATGCCACTAGTAATTACAAAGCTTGCTGTTGGGGGATGGAGAGTCGGAGGTCCTAGTTGAATGTCAAGTAGGTGATGTCATCTGATCCCCCCTGATGCGAAACAATGCCTTCTAGTTCTAGCTCCCCCAGAGTATGCAGATTGTGTATTTAATCTTTGTCTTATGTCTTGCATTGAATCGATACTCTCCCGCCATTTCCCTCAACTCCCGTCTTCAGACACACCTTTCGTTGATGTCCGATTGACCTTCCTTAAAGGATTCTTGCAGACTTTCTCCATAAGGAGGGATTTAAAATGATTTTGACTTCCTGCTGGATATTACTTTTATTTTGTTAACTGCATGCTCCTAAACCTCTAGTTCACATTGAGAAGCATATCTATATCTTTCAAAATCAGGAGAATTCTCTGGAGTGTGAGAGTGAAGGATTATACTCACATGGACTAGCCTGACGATGATACATAAATATTAATTTTGTTGTGGTATATTATTCCTCGAAAATTTTAAACATAAGTTTCTGTATTTTGATACATACGTTTCTGCAAAGATACTTAAGACATATCATGCTAATAAAGCCAATATACAGCTGAAAGACAATAAATTTATTGGATTCCTAAAATAAACCAACCTGAAATTTATATCTTCATCAACCTAAAGTAAATTGGAATTTTAAGTGTGAAGAAACGCAATTTCTGTGTTGGTAATAATAAGGTCACGCCTCTGTAAGCAGGCAATTAAATGTAATTTGAAAGAAAAGATAGATACAATTTTCCTTTTTGTTTTTCCTCAAGATATTTTTCACAACTCCCACTCGCTCATCTAATATCGACTTTAATAAAAGACTTACATTATCTTGCTCAAACATATATATATATATTTGTGTGTATTAGAAAATTTAACAGATATGTGTGTTTAGAAAGTAACTAACTTTTTTTTTCTTTTTTTTTCCATGGGATGAATATATGAATCTGATAAATAATATTTAATTCTATTTTCTTAAAGGTAACTAATTTCTCTGAGTTCTTCACTATAAATACCAAATTTTTTTCAGTTTTCCTTTCTGGAAATAAATATATCCATCTTGATTAAACATCTGAAAAATTGGTCTTATCTTCATCGATCCTGTATGGGAGGAATAGATACAAGAAATGTATAATTTGTAGTAGATAATGTGATCAATTTTCTAGCAGTAGTAGATTGGGAGAAACGGCGATCTCTGTAATCTAATCTTGGAAAATTAATTCTGTTTAAACTTATAATAATAATAAAAAAAAGATGAAAGTCGTAGCTAGGTATTATTGACGACACGAAATAGACATAGGTTTCTGCATTGTTTCTTCCGACTGTCTCTAACATTTATAGTCTGAACCATTTTTAAGAAAAACCTATTTTTAGGTTATATTTAGGAACGAGATTGCAAGGTTGAGCGCTTTTCTACTTATTTCTTTCTTGTTGGCCTGGAGCCTAGCCTTAGCAATATTTCTCTATTTTGTTCACAAACCCTGTGATTTTTAAATTTTTTTATTATCTAATTTGTTACATAACATTACTTAATATAAGTTCACCAGTAAAGGAAATTTGAAATCTTATCACCGAAATCATGATCACGATTTCTAACTAGTTCCTACTCTTAAATTTGAAAATGAACTTCGCCATGGGCTGTTTTACCTGATCCCATGATTAATAACGGAACCCAAAAGGATATCAGGTCCATTACTCTTTCTGATTTACTGGAACATAATTACGATTTATGGGATGCATTGTTGACTCTGATTGATTCTGCCCCCTCCCCACTCTTTACTCTGTCAATTGAGGGTTGTGGGGGTGGGGGGAGCCAGGACGAAATGCTTTTACCATTAATTCCAGCACTCTTCCCTTTGTTTCCCTTTCAATTACTTCACACTTCCATTGTACTTCTGATTCTAATAGGCCCTTCCACCGCTTCCTGTCCTCCCCTCCCTTCGCACCCTCTATCCCACTTTTCTCGCATTTAATTCTTCTCGTCTTTCCGAGAACTTTTTTTTTCTTTTTCGTATAATATCGTGAAAATTAATTATCCCCTCAAACCTTGGTTGTTCTTTGTGGTTTTGTGACTGCTATTTGTGGAAGAGAAGAGAGAATTATTAGAAATTCGGTCTTGAAGTCGGTAGTTGAAGAATTATAAACTAATTTGAAACCAAAAAAGTTTTTATTTTAGCCAACGTTCCAGTCATGATGTAGAAACTGTTGAGCACGAGTCTCACTCTCTCACTCTCACCTTATTTGCCCTGTTAAAGCCATAAAAATCTGGTAAATAATCTAAAGGGTTATTATAACTACCAATGAATATAGAACTATCATACCTTCTGTAATCCGTCTTCATTGGTTTCATTGGCCAGCAGAAGAAGATGGTTTGCAGAAACCAATGACGACGGAAGTCAGCCCTGAACGTTGGCTGAAATAAAAACTTTTTTGGTTAAAAATTAGTTTTTAATTCTTCAACTACCAAGACCGAATTTCTGATAATCCTCTCTTCATAAAATTCCACAGTCTACACATTTTCCTCCTTATTTGTGGAAGTTTACTAGGAAACGTCGAAAAAAAGAAAAATGGCTTGAGTATTGTTGGACGTCCTCCATTTTTATTTAATTTCTCCAGGAATGGAACAAAATAATTAACTTTAAATTAAATTAAGGATAAATAATTTTTAAAAAATGATATGTATATTTTAACCTGATTTATATAACATAGAGTTATACATCGCCCGCGATTTAAATGTATTTCGATTTGATTTTGAGCACTGATCATGATTCTTAGGAGATGGCTTAGTTCATCTTATGACAGGTCGCCGCTTCGAAGAGGTAGAAGAATCATTGTGCTGACATTTAGTGCGGAAAAAAGGAGCATAACTGTATTAATTCACAGCTAACTGTGCAGTTAAATATCTCAAAATTTTTTTTTATCCTTTAAGGAAATAAAAAAAAAAAATATTCGACTACATCATACAGTTTCTTAGTGAATGATTGTAAAGAATAGAGTGAAAGAGTGCTTGCCAATTGGCTTGAAGTTTGAATGTTACATATAAGTCAAATTGTTGCAAGCTTTCAATTATAATTTTTATTTTTATATTTCTATAAAAAGGGAACAGTCTACTGTTATATGTTATATATATATCTTATATAAAGTAATCATCCTCAATATTTTCAAGAGGATCACTTTTGGTAAGATTTTTTCATATTTACAATTGTTTTTTCTTAAAGAATAACTTTTAGTCACCCCTTAGATCTCGTATATAGTTCTGGTCCCTTGTCACAAGCACGTTGTTCTCTTTAAACTTTTGGTTTTTTTTTTTTTATTATTATTATTGAAATATACTCTTGGAGCCTCCATCTCGGGTTCCAAGGTACATATGTTGACCTTGTGGGCGAGGGCGCCAAAGTTCAAGATGGAGATGGACATACAATACTCTGTGTCAGCAGTGAATTCCTATAAAATCTACACCGTTATTTTAATTATTTCAATTTCTTTAATGGCTTAATAGTTATAAATAGCGAAATTGAATAGTGTAATGTTCATTTTTCCTGAAATCTGTCTTTTACGATAATGTTTTTTTTTTTCTTCCCTCTTACTTATAATATCCGGAAAATATGATTTATGTAAGAAATAAATTTACTTTCACATTTAACGGACTGCCGTCACTCGTACATATTAGTTAGTTTATTATCATTCTGGTAAATTATAATTATTCGAAATGAAACACGCATTAACTATGTCTTTCCCCTAGGTGAAACGCGAATTTGATTAGCGTAAAATTAATACCGCGGCTTTTAATGCTATAAAATAGATTTCTGGGTTCCCCCCTCATATATTTCAGCGTAATTTACTGCGTTTCCCTTTTTTATTTCCATTTAAATTAATTATGAAATTATTTATTTTTTATTTTTCTCTTTTCGAGGGTTTTAAGCAACCCTCCCACACCCCCCATTTTAAACACAAATGAAAATCTTACATAATACTCTGCATGTATACCTTTATATGTTTCCTATTACTAGTACACACACACATCCACACGCACCCACTAAATAAGTTCAAATAATATTATTTTATTTGATCATGGAAGCTGTAAAGGGCTATCTAAAGAAAGGGAGGGAAGTACCCAATCTCAATTTTGAGCCTTCATGAAATTGTCTCTGAATTTCAGCGCTCGCTTAAATTTTGAAATTATATTTCCTTAGTATATATCATTCGTCTATATTGTATGTCAATTTTTTAGTTTTGAGAAATTTAAATTCAGTAATGTAACATACTGAATGTACTTGGGCGAGCCCTCTTATTTTTAAAATATTGAAATCATATTCAAATAAAGCCCTTTTTTTCCTCATTTCAAACTATTAAAAGTTTTTTTTTTTCGTTGAAATTGGATGAAGGGGAAAGGCAATCTAAATTACCAATTATAATTTGTTTTTTCTTATTTGACTGGGACAGATAGATTTTTTATTCTATTCCTTCGCATTAATTGTTTAAAATTTACGAGTGATAATAAACCACAACTAAATTAATATTTATAAATGGAAATAAAAAGTAAATAACGAGAGTCGATAAATAGCTAGATAATGTCAGCTCCTTCGAGCATAAGACGATGTATTAGTCTTTCTCGTGGGTTAGGCTCTCGCTAGTGTGTTGAGAATTAAATAAGTTATCTAGCTCGTCCCGGTCGTGCAAATGGTAGCATTCGTTCCCGGAAAGGAGGAGATCCAGGTTCCATTCCTGGCTGGGACAGATAGATTTTTTATTCTATTACCTCGCATTAATTGTTTGTAATTTTCTAACGTTTATTATTTCGTTCTAAATAAAATTTTGACGAAAACCATACGACAAACCTTATGATGTATGCAGTCATACTTTTTACACTCATTGTTATCTCCGGTTTCTAAATGAAATTTATTCATTTACTGTTATTATGTCCATTTTAATGAAACGTGGGAACTCTGCTTACATGACGGACTTCCTTTCTTACATTTCTGGCAAATCATGAAATCATATTTACGTAGATATTAGAATTAAATAGAATTTAGACTGAATATTTTCTAAGAGATGTTATTTTGATGAAATACATTAATTGTAGTATATATTTTAATTGTATTGATATAGAAAACATTTGTATATCTTTCCCTGTGGTAAATGTTTGGAAATTTAATTAAAAACTGTTTAGAAACCTCTAAAATTATTAATGTAACATTTATTGCCCTCTTGTAAGCGTCCTAACATTTTCTATCAACGTGTCCTGAGCGTCACGAATATACACATCCGTAGCGTTGAGTTTCTCCCCATATCCTTTAAGGCCATGGAAGGATTTAGTAAGAAGATCGCCTCTATGAAATTCCCGGCGCTTGGTTGGGTTTCCTTTATCTTGCGGGGTCCGGTATCCTCCCATTCCTTCGGGAGGCCAAGGACCGATGCCATTATTCCATAGAGGACCGGCTGGATGAGGTGCGAACTAACGGCCCTAGACGTGGGGTATTGTTGTGCCTCCCGAAGACTCTTCTGGGAACGTCTTTGCTTCCGTCTCCCACCACCCCTTCCTACCCTGGCAGTGTAGCCACGCCTAGCGCATAGTCGATAGAAGTCTACCCAGTGCCATGGGTGTTAATAATAGGGTGACTACAGGTAGATAGCCTAGGGGCTATGTAGATTACTCCTAGTTCTTGCTTGGTAGGTTCAAACAAAAAAAAAAAAAAAAAAAAAAAAAAAAAAAAAAAAAAAAAAAAAAAAAAAAAAAAAAAAAAAAAAAAAAAAANACGAAGTTTATTTCTATTGCTGTCCGCGGTAGACTGAACTTTTCCTCTTTTTTTATAGGTGGTTGTTGCTACAAAACTGGGTGAGAGTGGTAGAACTAATGCCTTCTCATTGATATGAGCAGTGTAAAGTAAAGCAATTACGAGTTCATTCAGAACTGGTCACTTCAGTGTTCTTTAACACTTTTGATAATCGGATTAACCTTTTCTAATACCAATAGGTCTAAAACCCTGAACATATATGCACTCTGGAATTGAGAAGAACAAAAGCAGGACATATTAATGTAATACAGTTTATATAAAACTACTGTAGATGGAGCTAGGCCTTTAAGGGATCAGTTGTATTGTAATAAATGAATATAACATAAATAATAATGATATTGGAACAACAAAATGAGCAACAATTTCAATACATATATTTTAATAATGCTAAAATATGTTATATTTTCTCCAAATTACAGGAAAATAAGTGGTTTATGCAAGTAATGGAGACTAATAAATTAAAACACTTAGGTTATTAAAAGTTTAGGCGAAATCATAATTATTTGGCATATTTCCCATCACTTAAGTAAATTAGGCGATTAATTAATGAAGATATTAAGGCTGATAAACTAAACTAAATAACATGTTAATTGCTAAATAAAATCGTATAGTAGAAGACATTTACACAAAAAGCTACATAAAATCAAGCTTTAAAGTATAATGTATTTCTACATCAAATAATTAAAGGAACACACTTTTTGTTTGCCATAGACTTTTTCTTTTATGCTGCCCTTTTCAGTTAATTCATCTAAGGCTTTTTGTATAGCTCCTTTGCTATAAGCATTATGTAGATTTTGAAGTATATCATTGGCCGAATATGGCCGATTAGAAGACTCCATATATTTTAAAACTGCTTGAGTGCACATATCTTTCAATTCACTTAACGTAAAACTTGAATTAAGCGAAAATAAACAAATGAGAAGTCAAGTTAAAGTTGAATTATAAAAAACCTGCGCCAAATGAATGATAACCTCAAGCCAACATAGCAATACAAAATATCCTTATTACATAAACAATCGTTACCTTTCAAATTGACCCAAAAAGAGTCATATAAATTAAAAAAAAAAAAAAAAAAGGAAAAATTTTGTGTTAGCAATAAGTTTCTAAAGTTGGATTATTGGAGATCTAACAGGGGAGGGGGATCAAACTAACATTTGTATGTAGCTCGTATCACAAATGTACAATTGTCAAGCTGTTGTATTAACTTAAAAGAATATCCCACCATAGTAATATAAAAAAAATTTAAAAAAAAAAATGGAAGAATTTTATGTTTCAGAGATATCTATTACTTTGGACTAAGATCAATTAGAATTTTTACTATAATTTTAAAAATTTCATTGATTGAATAGAAATATTCTTACATAAGAAGGGAAACTAAATCCGATTTGGTCAGTTTCTTTTTTAAAAGTGTTTACTGAGTTTGTTAGTGAAAAAAACCAGACTTTGAAAAACTCAAGGGAGAAAATTTGGAAATCTTAGATAACAAAAAAAGTTGGATTAATTCAATTTATATAGTTAAAATATTTTTGAGGGGAACTATAATAAAATTTAATTAAAAAATGCTACTAATTTTTGTACAAAAGTTAATTTTTAACGTGTTTAATGATATATTATTATGAGTATTTTTAGATAACATCTAAATCATAATAATAACTTTTTAGAAAATTTTATTTTTTAAGTACAAATGGCAGAAAAACTAATATAACAAAAACACGCGATTGTCAAGGAGATAAAATCCCTACTCGATAGGTCCTTAGATTCCTTCTCGAAGTTATAGTTATTTTAGTTTCTAACACTCAATTTAACAGTTTTACTTAGGGTCATGGAGGAAGGGGCTATATACAGGTTGCCACCCCATTTTAAACACCCATTATAAATAAAAGATCGACCTGGGCGGGATTTGAACCCGCGGCGTCAGGATTGCGAGACCCGTACGGATCCCCTGAGCTAACCTGGCGCCCCTATGCTTAGATTTAATTAGATACTTTGAAGGGCTAAGAACAAACTTCTTTTCAGTTAAAATATTATAAATATATTTCAAATTTTATGAAAATAAGAAATTAGTCAGGCTTTCGGCCTGGATCGTAAAAACAAAATACTCCTAAAATGTTGTGTCATTATTCTATTATTACCAACGTTTTGACATGACTTGTAAGTTCTGCACTCTGAGATGTGACCATAAATCTCCCTCGGTGATCACTCCGTACAACACTCGCCCTGATGATGACATACAAGTTACGACGAAACGCCGGCATTAATAAAATAATTACCCAGCAATTTTGGAGTATTTTTTGTTTCTGATCCTTGCTGAAATCCTGACATTGAAAAAAAATTTTTACAGCCGTTGGTTAGCTATAGATAAACTAAAATTACAAACACATTTACATTTGCATATACTGGCCCAAGCGACAACAATTAATTTTCTGTAGACTTACGGTCTTCAACTCAGACTTTTTTTAGTTTACATTTCTAACAGTTAATTTTGGGAGAGGGTTTTTATTTTGACTTTTTAAAATAAATAAGAATGATACAGTAAGCCCACCCACATTATACGTCTTCGTTCCCGTAATTTCTGTCCCTCTTTCAAGACTATTTTGCTTGTTCCCCTGTATCTATTGGCGTATTCTTTTCTCCCCACACTAATTGTCGCGTTGTCCAAAGTTCGAGTCCATCTTCAGCACGTTGGCAGGAAATCCACTACTAAAACGGAATTCACCCTCAGTACATTGACCACAGCCTTCCTCTCAGGACTGGTTTCGCCTACAATTAAGGATAAGGGGAAGTCTAATTAGAGCATGTTCCTGGCCCCTTTGGTTGTGATGTCAGCGAGCCAGTTGACTCCCATGGGAATTTTCACACGGAATCTACCCCCCTCCCCCCTCTCTGGGGTCCCAGTCCCCTTTGCCTCCATCAACGACCGCTGCTTCTTCAAATTTTATTACTCTTTCTATATTTTATTCTCTATTTTATAACTGTTCCTTTAGGCTTTTACTTGAGTTCCGGCCCACAGGAGCTGCATAAACTAAGCTCATAAATCTTATTTCATAAAATAAGTAAGAAAGGAAGGGCAACACTTTTATTGGTCTCTGGTGGCACTGGGAAAAGGACTGCAATAAATTGTAGTCAGTTAAGGCTGAGAAATTAAGACCATATGCCTGGGAGCCTGCTTATATTGGAAAAAAAAACATATTACCTTCCCAGTCTAAAAGAAAATGGAAAATTGCAGTCTGCATGAATACTCTGAACATGAGAACTGAACTCTTGGATTTGATCTGGTTTGGTTCCTACTGCAGATTAATAATTTTCCGCACTATCACCACTCACATCCTAAAGAAAACTGGACAAATTAGTGAGAAGCAGTGTCCCCACCTTGAGGAATACAAAGAGATAGAAGAGAAAATTGAAATATGAAGCGTGAAGTATAAGAAAATTTTACAATAATTTACACATATTAATTTAATTGTGGTGTATTATCCCTAAATTTTAAACAATTAATGCAAGGGAATAGAATAAAAAATCTATCTTTCCCAGCCAGGACTCGAACCTGGATCTTCGCCCTTCCAGGCCGGTGTGCTGACCATTACACCACCGGGAGAGCCAAATAACTTATTAAATTCCCAACACACTAGCTCGAAGGAGCATAAGACGATTTCTTCGTCTTTCGGGAGTAGGCTAGACTCTCGTTGGGAATTTGATAAGTTATCTGGCAATCCCGGTGGTGCAATGGTTAGCATACCGGCCCGGAAAGTACTCCTGCTCCAGGTTCGATTCCTGGCTGGGACAGATAGATTTTTTACTTTATTCCCTCGCATTAATTGTTTAAGATTTTACAGTAATATTTTACCAGAATGTTAGTGATTGAAAATGTAAAAATGTACAACAGAAATAAAAAAATAAAATTCACTCAAAGTATTGAAAAATAAAATAAAAATCTATGATTTTGAGACTGGGCTTGAACAGATATAAATGAAACGAAATGTCTAAATTGATTTTTGAAGTAGCAAAAGGAACTGAGACTTGTGAGGGCCCATAAGCGAAAAGTTCAGGAGGGACGGAACGGTAGAAGTACCTAAACGTTAATTATTCTGAAATATAGTCTTAATTTTAATATTATCGTAAAATGTATAAAAATGTATTTTTGTCATATTATTAATAACAGCAAATATATATGATTCCAAAACTTGTTCTTTATCTAAAAATCTTACATAGACTTATCAGGATTTGTACAACCGTATTTCAAACGAGCAATTGCAGGTCTATAATGTCCACTACGCAAAAGCTGTGTATAAGCAGATTTCCCTCGTATCATTAAAGGGGGAAACGAATGACAGGGAATGACAAAATTAAGTTTACATGCCGGAGAGAAAATTTTAAATGTGCCTCATCGGGAAGGAAGAGTGTGAGAAGCGCGTACCTATTGTAGTTAATCCATACATTTATTTCTAAAAAAAAAAAAAAAAAAAAAAAAAAAAAAAAAAAAAAAAAAAAAAAAAAAAAA
>KZ806898.1:530746-545688 GCA_000696205.2 Oncopeltus fasciatus | reverse complement strand
ATATATATATTACCCATTAACACATGTTTTGAACTGCCTTTGAATTAACTCCTCTTAAAAAAAATTATAAAAATGGTTTTCGCAGCCTTCAAATGTTTTAGTAATATTATCCCTTGTACAATAAGATGTTATATATTATATATAAACACTCGAATCATAATGATAAACTCATTATAATTATTTGAATAAAAAATCTTTTTCTTCACTTATTACGTTTGGTTTACTGTCACTAATATTTCATTGTTAAATATAATGCCCAGCGTTTTCTGTTTGGCTAATACTATTTATTTCTTAATGCTTATTTTGTTTCTTTTGCAGGTGAGTATTTGGAAAAACTGTGAACAGAAATTTTGTAAGTTTAACTTTGAATAGTTTCTTACTTTTTTTAATAAAAAATCAATCTTTATCAATCAAATCTTTATTGATCTGTATAATGCTTATTTCATCTTGAGTATTTTACCGATTGAACGGGTATATATACNAAGAAGGTGAATATGCGATTTCATTGTGCAGTAGACTAACCTCTTGCCCTCTACATGCAATGGCTCCTTGGAATCCATCGCCAGAGCCTTGTGTGTGCACTATAAATAGCTCGGATTATCTCATGTGTGTGTCCGCTCCTTCCTGTGGGTTATCTCTAGTATATATATAATGAAACACTCGCGGCTGCGAAATGTATCATAAATAAGAACAGTCTCTTTTCAATCCTCACTGACAAAGGGCGAGTAGTCTCCCCGAAAATTTTACTCTTAGTAATTTTTTTGTGTGTGTTCACTACACTCTTTCTTCCACCTGTTCTTAATAAATATACTAACGGACCCTATTGTAGATCCTCATCGATGACATGTGTCAATAGGTGTGTCTGACCGTGTTAGAGTAGCCTCTATTCATTGATATAAATCTGCTAAAATAAGAGATGATTAATAATTATTCTCGTGATTAAATTGTCCATATAGAAGGAGACATAGACTGGTATGTCCTAATTAATGGGCCTTCAATATCGCGCTATAATTAAATACCTGGATTCTCCTCCCAGGTCCTGTAACCTAGCAACATGCCAAAGGGCACTTCATTATTACAGTCTTATTTATTGACCTTTCTGTGTGTATATTTATATTGTTATGATTGTTATTAGAAATAATTATTCACGTCGAATAATCGTATTGTTTTTTCAGCGGGTCTTTCTCTGTTTTCCAGTTATGAATTGTGCTTATCTTTGTTTCAATTCATTTTTAAGCACATGTGTGTTTCTGTGCGTTTTTGTGAGCTTCTGATTTTCGGTCAATTCGTATGAATAGTCTTTGAGGGGTGCTGTATAGTCCAATACCCAGCTATAAAGGCCCATATCCCAATCTAACTTTTATCCGTTATCTTTATTCTATTAGTATATTTGAATTGAAGATAGTTATTCATTATTTAGGATGAGGTAATTATCCATCATTTTCACTGGACTTCAAGGTGGTCTATATTGAAAGCCTTAAAAGTTAGCCCCCCCCCCCCCCAAAAAAAAACAAAAAAAAAAACCAAAAAAAAAAAAAAAACTTATGACCCAGTAGTATAAGAATATAAAAAACAACCCAAGAAAATTATTCCAAACTATAACATTGATAAATTTAGTTGCATTCGTTAACTACCATTCTAAATGTTCACGTAGGCTTCGTCGGTCGTCAGATGTATTTACCATTTCATCTTCCGGGTTGGACCGAGTCAAATTGTTCTTTTTTGCCGAGCTTTCGCACATCATGTGATGGCTTCTTCAGGGCTGAAAAGAGAATGAGAGACCGACGAAGCCTACGTGAACATCTAACCAACCTGTACGGGGAGGATGTTGTTCAGAGAATGAAGAGAATTGACAAATTCAGATCGAAGAACATCTGACAACCGACGAAGCCTACGTGAACATCTAACCAACCTGTACGGGGAGGATGTTGTTCAGAGAATGAAGAGAATTGACAAATTCAGATCGAAGAAAATGAGACTCCTGGCACAACTAGCATTTCTTAAGAGATGCAGAGACCATGACTTACTACCCACGTGTTCTAAAATGACAAAAAAAGGATGTAGTCAACGCATGCAGAACATATTGGCAAGATCCTCACAACTCTCATTCTCTTTTCAGCCCTGAAGAAGCCATCACATGATGTGCGAAAGCTCGGCAAAAAAGAACAATTTGACTCGGTCCAACCCGGAAGATGAAATGGTAAATACCATTCTAAAGTTTACTAAATTTGACGGAGGAAAACATACAGTGCCATAATAACTTAGGTCATCAGTAGTGAATGATATTGAAGCTGTAAAAAAAAAAAAAGAAACCTTGTGATCCATCAGTCCTTGATGCAGTTATATTTATGGATAGGCCTATAGAGATGTGTCCTTCTTATTTCCTACTATTAAGATTTACAGGCAACTTATACATGAATTTATATTAACAATATATTAAAAATCATATCTAAAGAAGCACTTGTTCGAGTAAAAAAATCTTGCTACTTAAACCGTGATTCGAGCCCGAATCTCCTGCTTTCCGGGCAAGTATGCTAGGCACTACACCATCGAGGCTAGCCAGATAATCTCTTCAACTCTCCGCATTTTACTCCGAATCTTTGTCCCGAGCAGTTTCACATTGTTAATTAAATGTGATTATTTGTTATTAAGGGCGTAATAACCATGATGTTGATCGCCCTATAACCTGATCCTAATCCTAATCCTAATCCTATTTGTTATTAAAGTACACATTGCTATAATAATGCTTTGAAGTATGTAAATAGTAAATATTCAATATTTAGTAAATAGGAAATTTTCAAATTTAATAATATCTAATACATATTATTAATTATGAAAATTTCTCTAACATCTTAATATTATTTTTAAAATTATTTATTTTAAGTTCTTAAAAGGGATTTGCGTTTTAAAAATTTCGTAATTCACCTTATTATATTTTTTTACTCTTGTTTTTTTACTGGGTTTCAAGACTTGCATCTTAATCATAATATTTCTGTAAGTGTTTACTTTCTTCTTTTTCGTCAAAGTGGACTGCTAATGGATTTTGATTATTTAAGTGATAGTTTTGAAGAATTTTTAATATGGACGCTTTGGTATAGTACAATAATTGAGCTTGATAATTGTTATAAACTTAAAGCGATTTATTTTAATAAGGAAGTGTAAGTTTGTCCCCGCTAGTAAGTAGTAAGTTAGATGAAGGTTATTGGACTGTTAGATGCTAGGGAGAAGCACTAAATTATTGAGGAGGTTAATTGCTCGGCGTTATCTCCCCGCCATTGGATAACCTCCCTAATCTCTGTCTGGGGTGGTAACCTCCCCCTTCTCCGAGGGCGAAATTAGGATTTAGTGCAGAGCTCGGCTCCAGGGTCAGTGTGGGATCTTTGGAAGCTGTCCAAGGATCCTGCTAGTTACCTGGTTCGGACCTCAACCTCAGCCCTGAGGTCGCCGTATATATATATAGTGCGTTAGACAGTGATGATGTTCTGTCATGATTTATTTACTGTTGATCAGTAGTATTTCTCTCCCCATCCCTATTTTCCCTGATGAAAGTCTCATATTTAAGCCGAAACGCTTGCCCTGGACGGGATTTGAACTCGTAGCGCCAGGAAACACGAACGAGATACTCAGACGCCCCCAATGTTTACGTACTCTTCTAAGAAGGTGAATATGCGATTTCATTGTGCAGTAGACTAACCTCTTGCCCTCTACATGCAATGGCTCCTTGGAATCCATCGCCAGAGCCTTGTGTGTGCACTATAAATAGCTCGGATTATCTCATGTGTGTGTCCGCTCCTTCCTGTGGGTTATCTCTAGTCAACTCTCCATCTGAACTCGAAACGTGGGGTTTTTTCCACTTCTCCCATGTAATGGTTTTATAGCTCATGAACTATGAAATCATATTTAACATTCCCTTCCTACAGATAATGATACAAATATGTTTTCATTAAAATAAACTTATTTTATTCCGAAATTCCAGTTAGTCACTTGATGCAGTAGTTTTTACACTTTTTTATTCCCTATTTGTTCTATCTATTGAAATGATCTTAGTGAACTGATTTCAATATGAATTAAAACAATTCAGATATATCACATATTCAGATATGTTGCATCTTCCTGTCTGCGTTAATACATACACTCGATTGAAGTATTTTAACTCTGTGGCATGTATGACCCAAGCGCACTTTTTCATATTGAAAACAGTTCGCTAGATATATCAACTAGGGAATAGTAAACAAGTGTACTTGTATTTACCATTTCATCTTCCGGGTTGGACCGAGTCAAATTGTTGTTATTTGCCGAGCTTTCGCACATCATGTGATGGCTTCTTCGGGGCTGAAAAGAGAATGAGAGTTGTGTTGCCGAGCTTTCGCACATCATGTGATGGCTTCTTCGGGGCTGAAAAGAGAATGGTAAATACATCTGACGACCGACGAAGCCTACGTGAACATCTAACAAGTGTACTTGTGCTTTAAAGCATTTTATGCCAAGGATAAATAATGAAACGTATTATTATAAAATAAAACATATTTCTGTGGGAATCCTGAATGGTTTCTTCACCTAGCGACTAAATTGAATTTCAGAATAAATCAAATCTCTTAAATAATCTAAAAGGTTATTTCTACCATCAATGAATATAGAAATCTCATACCTTCTATTCTCCGTCTTCATTGGTTTCTGCAAGCCATCTTCTGTTGGCGAGCGCTTTCGGACATTGTCCATCTTCTGGCCGAATACATGCGTTCACTGTCACACTATCACAGTGACAGTGAACGCATGTATTCGGCCACGAGGATGGACAATGTCCGAAAGCGCTCGCCAACAGAAGATGGTTAGCAGAAACCAATGAAGACGGAGACTAGAAGGTATGACAAATCTCTTAAAATTGTATTTATCGCCTTTACAGTATTCTTTCACTTACAATTTCAACTTTTAGTTAAAAATTACCTGTATTCGATTTAACGGATATTTTTACCTTAAACCTTATTTTACCTGTAATTTTCAGAATGAATACGATTCCAAAAGTTAAACGATTCTCTATACAAACTACAAACATAAATATTATTATTTTCAATGCACTTTGTTTTGGAGAAGTGTTAATTATGCTATTTGCCCGGCTTTTTCGACTATGGGATAAATGAGTTTATTGTACTTAAAATGGCGATCTCGTAAAGTGGATGACGATCTTTATGACGGCATAAAAAGTGAAGAAGAGGTACTTCGACCACTGGATTTACAAATTACCGTTACGTTTTATGAGCGATTCCCTGAGTGTAAACGACTAAATATTATGACTCCTTCGACAATGAAAGAGGGAAGAGAAAGACAACTTATTCCTGTTTGTTAAACCTTCAAACGTAAAGGGATGTATAAAATTATGACTGTTTAATCAAATTCGAGATTTCAAAAGACCAACACTTAATGATCCCTTTAGAGTATTATTTTGCGTATTAAATCTCATTTGATTTTTTCAAAAAAAGCGTCAGTTTTGTTATTTGTTTAAAAGAAGAAACATGACAGTGTAGAAGACTTATCTTTAGTCGTACCTTTCGAGCTCAGCAATAAATTATACTAAGTATCATCTATTAGGATTCATAGACGTCACCAAATATGAAAATTGAGTTTACTGGCGAAATATGAATACAAGTAAGAAATGGCTGGATCGCGGTCATATTGTTTTTCCGATTGCTCCAAGGGAGCAATTTAACATAAAATCCATGAAGGTGTACTTCATCACAAATTTGTTTCCTAGACATGCTCTACATATTCTGAGCTCTACTGCAAACAGCTCAAAATATTTTGCTACGCGTTATCCTGCTTTTATCAACCGAAAAAGCGTTTTATTCCAACAAGACCATGCTATCCATTGACTTCCCGTCGGGCCAAAGGAAATTTTAAAGAACTTCATGGGTTCGAACTCCTACCTCATTCACCATGGAGTCCAGAACAGCGAATCTTCTAATTATTACTTGATCCATTGCCCATTTTTTCCAAGGAAAGAAATTCGATAATTTTGCGGATAATTGATTTTTGGACAATAGGCGTTTATTAGGTAGGATCTTCTTCATCAGTACCTCAGTTAGATGAGCGATCAGAATTCCTAACATAGATCGTATATGCTTCAGAAGAGAATACAAGTACAGTCATTCAGCTGATTACGCTGACGGCTGAATCTCTGCACAAGGTCTTGCAGCACAGTGTCGTAAGGCGATAACTGTTGGATGCGGTGCAGCGGTCAGCACTCTAGGGTAATCGCTGAACCTCTGTCCTCGGAGAATTGCAGAGCTCGTGAGATGCAGCAGTTGCAGTTTCAGCTAGAGCCGACAGTATTCCCTCTACGTACCTAGGTTTTGCTGAGTCCTCTTCTTCGACGTCCCATACGAGCTTGCTTCCTCTGACCTGATCCTCAAGGATCTGACTGCGCACTAGAACCCTGCTTCGCACATTATTGATATATATATATATATATATATGTAAATAGTAAATATTAGTTTGCTGAGTAAGTNATATATATATATATGTAATATATAATTCATAGTGCAGCGGCTACTATAGTTAAGCCATGTGGAAGCAAGAAGAGTTTCATCGTACCTCTCGAGCTAAGCAAGAAATACTAAGCATCATCTATTAGAATCCATAAATCAGTTACATAGATATCTTATGTCGCACTACACTACTAAGCTGTACTGTGCAATATATTTATAACTTAAATAATAAAAGAATTTCGATCTGTCAAGAAATAGTTACTGCCCAGTTTTTAGCATTTAGAGGTCACTTGACTTTAAAAGAAAAATTATATTTAAAATAAATGTGTATGTACGTGTGTGCAAAATCGCACGGATCTAAATAGATAATAAATTTTATAAAAAATAAATAAATATTTGATTTGATGTAATAGCCGAAGAGTGCAGTAAAGTTTAAATTAATGTCCTTCAATCTTTCTTTAGGCCGACGGTGGGGGAGGGGCACTAAGCTCTCCTTCTTAGTTATTTTTGTTGAAGATATGCTAAACTTAGCAGTTATATTCCATCCTTAACTACCACTGAGAATTAGTTGCACTATTTCTTTTTTAATAGTGCTATTTAGTCTCCCGTAAAAATGTCTAAATAAATGAATGCGACTCATTGAAACTCGATTTTCCAGAGCCTTCCAGAGACTACAGATGTTTGTACCCCAATCAGAAATAGGCGTTCTGTTGGGCGTAGAAGAGCCGAAATGATGATGATGTCCGAAGGTCCACTTCCTGACGGACCCCAGAGGTAAGTGCCACAAGAAAACGCCTAGCCTCATTGCTATTCCTCTCGGGCAGTGGTTGAGTAGCGGCACTCTTCATCATCGTGAGCCGCTGAGTGCGGTAATGGTGGTTGTTTTCAGTTTGAGTAAAACACTCAAGCTGCAGTTTTTCCATTTAACTTGTTGATTTTTTTTTCTTTTTGGTTCCATTTCAAATACTTAGGGTATGAGTGGAGGGGCTATGTGACAAAGCATACTCGATACCTCGGCGTCAAGCACATGATTCCTAATTTCTAATTTCCCATTTTTTTTAATATGCCATACTAATTGAATAAGATTTCTTAAGAAGTTTTCAAAACTAAAAGAAAGCTTACTTTAAAAATAAACCATTTTGTTTTTTTGTTCGCAGTTTATTAAAGCTTAAAAAAATTATATTTACCATATTATTTTATTTTACTTTATATTTTATATTTATTTATATTATTCTTGGTTTAAGCAAATTTCCTCTAAATGACAAAAACTTATTCATGTTGTTATATTAAAGAATATAAATTTATAAATCATCCTTAAATCTTGACGGATACTGTCCTGCTATTCACGTTATAGCATGATGTGATTTTTTAAAATCTTTCGAGGATTGATAGTGGCTCTCGGATTTCTAATACGATTATAAGTTGAGTTTTTATTTTCCCTTTATTTGCTTTGTAACCTTTTACATCTTTTTTTTTTTTTTTTTTGTGGCGTATTTCTCACAGTGTTGTTATGTATCAGTTGACCGTGGAAACATTTTAATATCATCAGGAAGAGTCAATGATGCCGATAAATGATTATATCTAAGACACTTGTTATTTCTTTTTTATTTATTTCTTTTTTCATTGGCCTTCTTTTTATTGACTCTTCCTATTTATATTTTCTCATAATGGTCCTCTATGGGAAACTATTTTTGATCCGTCCTTTCCGCCTATCTACGTAATTTATACCAGATATAATATCAGTATCTTTAGATAACATTCGTTTAAAATCTTTCTCAGGAGAATCACACCCGAATTCATGAACATAAAATAGTTGTATATTATTGGGTGTATAAAAGTTTACAATTTCCTTCAGCAAATGCAGGGGACTGAATATTTAGGTAAGGGAATTGTGTACATTTCCAAATTTTTCTTCCGAACGTCCGACGATTCCAAATGTATTACTCAACGCTCAGCGGACGTTCTTCTGACATAGACATCTTGACGATAGTTTTGCAAGCATGGTCCTATTTGCATGTTGAATGACATTTTTTTAAGCCATTAGGAAATGATCTTATGTTATGGAAAATTTGAATACATATCGCCTTAGTAAAACGGTGCAATATTGACTCATGATCAAATTTGAAAGAAATAGAAAATAAATGTTAACATTTCTTTCGATTGGTTTGAGCAATTTTATAATATTAAATAAGAAATTATTTTTATTTTATATAAATAAGTTTATGGAAATTGTCATTTTATAATGCTTGAATAAAACATTAACTTTTTTTAACACTTATTATAAAATATATACCTTTTTTTATTATTTTTAGCATAAAATTAGTATTTTCCTTGAATTGATTGGACGGTTTTAGTACTATTAAAAAAATGTATACCCTTTCTATTTTAAATAATTTTTTCGTGTAGGTCTTGAATACAATTTTACTTCTACGCTTCTGTATTCTTCAGTAAAAGTGTAACATATACTTTTACGGCAGTTCACTGTTGTTATTGTCCTACGTAGGAATTTCCAAAATCATAAATTCAACTCTCCACAAATTAATTATTGTTTCAAGACTGATTGATTTCATGTCTGTTACAATTAAATACAGTCCCTAGTTGATCTGATCGTTCATCTTTAATGTAGCTAGACCCAAATAACACAAAAGATTCCTACTTATATCACTGGTTATATCATGAGCCTATCTATACGTTGGTACAAATAATTAAAATTATACTCATTTGATTTAGGCTTATTTATTTTACGTCCTGTCCAAAACCCTCAAGATTTTTTTAAGTGACTCATAGCTTACAAGTTGATGGTCAGGAGACATAGTATTGAAGTAAAAGTTTAGAAAGATCTATGACTTCTTTGATTAGCTTTCCGAGTGTACTCCATTACTATTTGCGATAGGTATTTACTCCTAGTTTTATTAAATTTGAGTTAAGGTTTTGTAACCGTCCTATTTACAATCATCTCTGTTGTGGTCTACTTTTCTATTTGTGAATGTCTTTGTCCATGTAGAGACCGATTCCATATTATATTTTCTTTAGATATTATGAATACTGATATACATCATAATGTATCCCGAAATATAATCCTTGAAATAATTCTCATTTCGAAGGTATACCCACCCTCAAGAAGGAAGGGCAGTGTATTAGGTCAGACGCAGAGATCCCCGGTGGAAGGTACGAAGGGCCTGTCTTGAGTCACTCCCTTAATTAACTCTGCCACAGGGGCGGGTGGAATAAGGCCATTGGAGAAGGGGTGGGAGAGGGAGAAGGAGGCTCTTATAAAATGACCTCCTTAAATTAGGTCTGCTTTATTATCCACAAGATGGAGATCCACGACTTAAGTTATATTAGTCCTCGTTCAAGTTAACAGCAAGGGAGCTGGAGGCTAGGACCACTTCTGGAAACACATCGCCAACTGTAATAAGTCCAAGTGAAAAATCTCCTTAATCCATATTGTCTTCTCTCTTAAGCACCAAAATATATTTAATTAAAATTTGAAATTCATTGCACAAAACTTTCCTTATTCTCTTCTATACTAAGTGCTTTACTGGTGAGTGTACTAAATTATTTAATGCAGCAATAACTTTTTCAGCTTTTGTTTTGAAAACTAGAGATTTAATATGCTTTATAAACTCTTTTATAGTTATTTATGTTGCTTTAGTAGAAGTAATGGTGAATATTGAAAGCCACATTTTATTAAGTTCCAAGGTATATATATTCTTAAACTATATCCTATAAGATCAAATATACTTCTCTATGAACTTAACAACAGTCTAAAATTATCTAACAAACTTACTATAAATGTATACCTCAAAATGCTATTTCTCTATTCTTGTATATACCTTCATGAACAGGAACTATTAACTCTTTAATCTTCGTCCTTCCCTTTATTATTAGTTTTTCTGCAATGATTTATGAATTATTTGATCATAGATTCTATTGCCTTAGGATAAATTTAATGTGTTACAGTTCAAATAAATTTTATTTTAGTTGACCATTAATTATCAAGTCATTCTATATATATATATAGGGATGAGAATTAAATCTATTATTTACTCACTTTTAATTTCCAGTTATAGTTATTATATTATCTAGTCTTNTATATTTATATATTAACATTATCAAACTAAGTGTATTTACGAAATTAAAATGGCTTACTAATAAAATAATATAATAATAAAGTATCCTAGATTTTGATGAGTATCCTTTTAGAGTGAAATCTATTTGATAGAGGATTAAGAAAGGCATTAAGTAGGGTAGCTGAGGCAATATCCATTACCTTGGACTTATCAAAATACAATCGCAGACTCTTTGTTCGGGCCCATTCAACATTACGATAGAAATCTGAATGTTAAGAGCGACTTCATTGAGCTAAGAGAGATAAAATGGGAGAGAAGTATGGCAGGTGGAAGTGAGGCTATGATGTAACAGGCGGGAGGTTATAGGAGGAAAACAGGATTGGCTGGATATGGACAGCCCTGGTTTGTACTACTCAAAGGGATAGGAGAAAGGAGGATTTTAAGTAGAGAGAGATGAAGGATAGATTGGTTAAAATGGCGTCGAATGCTTTGCTGAAGAGACATTATACACTTGTCAATTGGTGTCTGTGATCCGTTAGAGATCTTGCCAAAGGCGGACTGAGTGAAAAAGTCAGAACGAAAACTGGATTAGAGAGGATTATGATGGGAGTCCAAGAAGTCGGACTATTCGCATTGTGTGTTTTGTGAGGTTAGGAAGGATAGAGATGGGTTAATGGAGACTAGGAGTGCACATGCGCACCACACACACACAGATATATATATACATATATATGTCTCAAACATCTTGATCAGTAGATATATTTATATTCTTTAATCTACGACTTTTTAACGTTTATTAATCTGTACAAAAGTTGTGCTATATGCTATAAGGAATGACTATTTCATTTAGGCATCTGTGCAAACAGTCGCTTAGCTGGAAATAGTCGCATGATTCTATCTGACATAAAATAAAAACATTTTTATATTACTAATAATATCCTCTTTTCATTTTCTTGATAATATTACTGAATGAAGCTATTCATTCCCTTATATTCGTATTTATATTTATTTTTTAGTTTTAGATTTCAAGGAAAATAAAGTTATTCACTTCTGTATAATGACAAGATGTATGAATATATCTACAAATATAAACGAGTTATATGAAAAAAAAACAAAAAAAAAAAAAAAAAACTTTAAAAAGTTCTTTAATCAGGTTAACTGTATGAATACGAATTGTTCTTCTAAATATTTTATTAGATATTTTAGGCTACCCGTATTTTAAATTATGGATTTTTTTCGTTTTTTTCAGTTTAATAAATAATTACGCTTGCATTCATAACATTTAAATACTTTTGTCTAATACGTTGCGTACATAATCAAGTTTAGACTTCCTATCCCACTTATAATCTAAAACTTTTTCTGGTATTATGTAATTAGATTTTTTTTTAAATCTTCCTTAATCATTTATATTATGTAGATCCGCTGACGCTCATTATATCTTATTAGTATAATAAATAATTGTATAATCTACATGTTTCTGTCACATGGAGCACTTGCATTTAATTTTTTATTATGTAATAGTGAGGTTATCTATTTTTATTAAAGCCTTACATTTGTAAAAACTGAGTAATGTTTCAAAAAATAAAAATTAAGAAATACATTTTTTTTTTTTTGTAATTAAAGAAATTCTGGGCTTTTTCACTGTTGACTGTAAGATAAGCATACACTTGCGAGGCGTTCTGTATCTGTGGGGGAGGGTTGCTTGTCACTCAACTCAGAAAATTGCAATAACAGTGCATTCTTATGGTATGTGTTATATATGTATGTTTACTTATATATACGCAGGGGCTGCCTATTCTAAGCAGATTTCTCGTTTTTTTTTTAAATAAATATAAGTTAGAGTAAATGAGGAAATTTTATTCAAAAGCTGGAGGTATAAATGAGCGTATGAATATCTCATTACAATCATATCGATTGTAGAATGGGGAAAGCAATGCATTTGGTGTAAAAATGTTTTACACTTATTGTGTTTTGCAATTTTTTCTGTAACTCATATAAGGAAGATAATATGATTATAAATTTTTATCTTCCTCTAAACCACTTCTTTTGCTCATCCGAGATATGAATTCCTCCAGTGGTTTGCATAGAAAACCTAAATGCCGAATTTAGTTTCTGTATTAAAACTATATAATAAAAATTGAGGCCCTTTTAAGACTCGAAATTACATTCTTAAATATCCCTTAATAAACCTATTTCTCATAATTTATTGTTCAATATAAATTTTTTTCTGTACATTTTTTCCCGTGACGATAATAATAACAAAATAAATAAGATATCAAATTTTTGTTTAAATCTTCCCTTTAAACGATTTCCCCTTCTCTAATTGCTTGAAGAGGAAAGCTATAATATTAATATACAATAAATGCAAGGGAATAGAATAAAAAATCTTACTAACTCAGCCGGGACTCGAACCTGGATCTCCTGCTTTCCGGGCGGACATGCTATGAATTGCACCATTATACGAGGCCAGATGATTCATTCTACTTCCTGCGCTCTACTGGGAGTCTAAACCCCCGAGTAAGAAGAATATATCTTGTACTCAAGGGAGGTAACATTGTCAGCTAGTTGTTAAACTCTCGTTATTTTTTTCCTTTTAATTTCTTTTTTAAATATTGTATACGTTGTGGTATTTAATCTCACAACAAATGCAATTTTTCTATAATATTTCATTTAATTTCATTATTTTAAAAATTGCCAATTTGAATAATTAAGCTAATATTTTAATAGTATTAAAAAACGTTAGTAAAAAACTTTATTGATATCCCATTTTCAAACTGTTGTTAAGCAACATATGTAAATACGTTATTATTATTAATTAACAAATGTCTTCGGATAAGGAATGGTTTTATTTGCTGTAATGCTGGATAGATGATCTCTTGAAACATTTAAAAGTTGCGTCATGGCGCCTTCGTGAATAACTTGACTATTCTATGGGAACTCTGCTAAAAATGGATAAGACCAATCTTGCCCACGGCTTGTCAGGATGGAAGGGGTAGGGGTATGTAGGAAGGCAGTCATCAGAGGTAATAGTAAAGGAACCTCCATTGACGCTCAGGGAATGTTCCTCAAAATCTTAGATTAGTCAATCTGCATCGACAGCTAGAGTTGGCAGATTTAGAGTTTTACGACTCGCTGTCCCAGGGTAGGAATGTCTTAAATATTAGTCAGTAACAAGCATAGCTCAATGAGTTCACATTGCTCCCAAACTTGCTTAGCTTCTACTGGTGAAGTCCTGAGACAACTACAGAACCGAAAACTGTTTGCGAAGACGTAATGTATGTGCCATGGAGACTCGGCCAATAGCAGCAAATGCCAGTGGTGTGGGAAGTATTTCAATTGTGAGCCGATGATATCCCGAGCAGAGGTGGTGTGACATGACAGGTTAAAGCCCAGCCTCCGAGGTGAAAGTGCGACATGTTCCCCTTCCAAATCCCACCTTCCCTCTGGACTGTAGGGAATAATTCCATAAGAGCTGTCATACATGGAACAGCTGGTGTGGAAAGCCATCCCGATCCCTGCAAAATCGCTTTCATCCCTACAGATTCCAACTTCATGACGAATCGAGTCCTGAAAAACTGTGTTTAATATTCCCATTACACATTGGTACTACGTCACTTAAGTTAATTCTTAAACATCCCAAATCTTACAAATACATATTTGTAGGAAATCATTAAGATTCGATTAATAGAATAAAATTATATTTCTAAATCACAATTTTTTATTTTAACCAATGTTTCGTTCTGAATTTTTGAGCATCACAGAAAGAAAGGGAAAATTATTCCAATCATTTCCCCCCTCGACAGTAAAAAACTAAAATTTAAATAATCACAATGTACCAAAGTTTAAATTATAAAAAACAAAATGTTTTTACTGCTAACCGTTAAAATATTCATGCCAATTTTTGTTCATTGTGTATGCCCCTAGTTCAGTTCACCTTGTGCCTTTATAAATCTCTTTTTTGTCATAAAATTTCGTGATTTATCTGTATTATTTTTAATATATATATATATAAATAATTCAATACAAACGCAGTTGAATACAGACAGTGACAGTGAACATAGGTATTCGGCCAAGAAGATGGACAATGTCCGAAAGCGCTCGCCAACAGAAGATGGTTTGCAGAAACCAATGAAGACGGAGACTAGAAGGTATGATAGTGCTAATATATTTGTAAATCTATTAGGGGAAAACTGGGAATAGAGAATATTCTTGAGGCCTTATTCAAACCCATCAGTATTCTATAACGATTTTCTTAATAATGTAACCGGGCCAATAATTCAGTGGCTAATGCAGTGTCTCCCCAATGATAGGTTTAAGTTAAGTACAATATCTTTTTTTTTTTTTTTTTTTTTTTTTTTTTTTTTTTTTTTTTTTTTTTTTTTTTTTT
>KZ806898.1:498888-511388 GCA_000696205.2 Oncopeltus fasciatus | reverse complement strand
GGTTATAGAGGGGACTTAGTATTTTCGAATTGTCTCAAGTATAAATAAATTTATTTTATAAATAAATGGTGGCATGTTATAAAAATGATTTAATCTATTGACATTCAGTAGACCCAACTGATTATGAATGTGAATATTCATAGCTTACTTTAAACTAAAAATGGTTTTAGTGAACCTAAACAAATAGGAGATTGCATTATATTTTTTTTAAATGTTTGGTTGCAGAATAAATTAGAATTAGAATTTAATTATTTTACTCTAAGAATTTTTGTCT
This sequence comes from Oncopeltus fasciatus, assembly GCA_000696205.2. Lineage (NCBI taxonomy): Eukaryota > Metazoa > Arthropoda > Insecta > Hemiptera > Lygaeidae > Oncopeltus > Oncopeltus fasciatus. Next base: position 511,114 of record KZ806898.1, on the reverse strand, counting down.
TGATCATTATTTTCATTTTGTAAGACATCCGTTCAGCTCTTTTTTTTTCTCTAGATTATTAGGCGACGAGTCACTTTTTCTATCTACAAATTTAACCTACTATATATAAATTTAGAAAAAATATGGTTATTGTAGTAACATGTAAAGCTGATGAGGTCAAATTGTAGGTAATGACGACTAAGTTTTGTAAACATTTATGAAATATAAAATGTAATTTCAAATGGAGAGTTTTAACCGTAGAAATTATTAGAAAAGAATTAGTTGTGTTTTACTCAAGGTTGATCACCTCAGTGAAGATTCTCAGTCATGAACATTTTATACTTGTGACAACACGTTCCCTCTTGCCTTCATGAAAGCCCTAAAGATGGCTTACAATGTAAGCCGAAACGTCAGCTGGTTTAAAGTGTATTTTTTGGATCAACCCTGACAGAACCACAAAGAAATCTCTACTTATAGAATGTAATATTTATCCGTCAGGCAGAGAATCATATTGAGGAAGTGTGAATGGTTATCTTCTGCCCAGATATAATATATAAAGATTTTAAACAGTCTTCTGAATTAAATTTTTGCATACTTCATGGAATTTTGGGATTTCTGTTAAAAGAAAGTTTATCGTTTTAAATATCTAAAAATCTGTTTATTTGGAAGTCATTAATTCCTTGGCAGGAAGAAGTTTACAACCTCCTCGTTATATGTAGAATTTATATTCCATGATATGATTAGTTCAGACAGGTATGCTTGTGTGAAGGGTCTGTGGAGAGAAAGTGACGTTTCCGGCTCTATTTTTAAGGCAGATAAGATAGCTCGGTCAGAAACCAGTGTGTTGAAGGCTTGGCTACTTGTTATTCCACAGGCTCATCCGTACAGTAAGTGTTGGCGATAGACATTTCATCAGGCGATCAGATACAGCTAAACCCGCCCTACCAGGATTTCCTAAAACGGGAGGGCTCGACCTGACAACAGATGAGATTCGATTTCACATTACTCAGAAGTAACAGAAGCGCTGAGGATGAGTATCGCAGTATGTGACTACAGAATTGGAATGGAATCTCCAGCCATGAATATTGATAAGGAAGTCGTTTCAAGGAGCTCCTTGAAAGGAAGAAGTGCGATCGTCTAAGTAAAGATCAAACTAACCTGACTCATGTTGGTGCATATTGTACGCCTAGTCACGACCACCTGAGCGTAATACATCCTCCAATGAAATTCGTATTTATGACCACGTGCTTGCTTGTGGAAAAACTTGGTTCCTCGGGATAAGTGATGTCTCTTGAAGAACTTTCGTCTGTGGGCCGCGTCTGACGATTTACTAAGCCTGCTTAGTTGTACCATTATCACAATCGACTATGGTCCACTTATTTCCGCACACATATCCCCTTCCATTAACAGGGAGGTTTATCGAAGGCAAGGCTCCATTTGCCCTTCACGTGGTGATAAGCACGCCTGTTCATCCCATTTATTTTTAACTTATGGGTTTTGGTTATGTGCATGTTTCCCAGCAGCTAGATGGAGTTTACGATAATGAACTAATTTTTCAATTTGACTAACCTGTTGTTTTTTTTTAATACTATGCTGTTAAGTGCTTTTTGTTTATGTTCCATGCACTTTTTTTTTTTTTAATATCTCTAATAACAAACCATTTCACTGGCTGATTTAGGAGAATTTCAAATTTAATAATTGCCATTATATTATTACTGATTGCTATAAAAAAAATATCTGACACATAATAAATATAGAAGTAATTGTGTGGCTTTATATTATATACAATTTTTACAGAAAAAGTATAACAAGGAAAATATTTAATGAAGAGAGGATTAACAGGAATTCATTCTTAGAAGAATTAAAAACCAATTTGTAGCCAAAAAAGTTTTTATTTTATCTAACGTTTCGGCCTGAATTTCAGGCCTTCGTCAAGGCTTTATATGAAAAAGAAACATAAAAAGAATATTAAATAATTAATGCGAGGGAATAGAAAAAAAACCTATCTGTGTCAGCCAGGATTCGAACTTGGATCTCCTACTTTTCGGGCCTGTATGTTTCCATTACACCACCGGGACACTTCTATTCCCTCTCATTGATTGTTTAAAATTTTCGTGGGATAATAAACCACAACTAAATTAACATTTATAAAAGGAATATATATTAACATAAAACTAAAAGTGTCATTTCCATTATAAATATTTAATTTGGTTGTGGTATTTTATCCCACGTAAATTTCAAACAATTAATGAGAGGGAATAGAATAAAAAAAACTATCTGTCCCAGCCATATTCCCTCTCATTAGTTTTTTGTCATTTCCATCTTCACGTTCACTTAGATTCAGACGAAAAATTCTAAAAATTGTTTCTTTGCTCTTTTTTTCATTATATTTTATAAAGCGTACAGAATCTGCTTAGATATCTGGTGGGCAATGTTCGTATTTCATACTAGAATTAATAATTTAACATTTGATCTGATTTTCGTTATTATTTAAATTAATTAACTCTATACTTTTTTGGAGTTCCAAAATATACTTTAGGCAGCTTAGTGGAATTTAACTGTTTTATTTAAAATCACAAATTTTCCGAAGTCTTGGCATTTTTTAATTTATTTTATTGCAATGGGCGTATTAATTATTCCCTTTGTCCTTTGAATCGACCTTCTAGTCCTCAGCTTGAGCTTATAAAGTGTACTTAGAACTTTGTTACTCCCCTTTATGCTGTAATTTCTAATTTGTGTCAAGTCGTTTAGCAGAGATAACACTTGTCTAACTTCCTGTTTCTACTTGCATTCGACGCCCATTCAGTATTATTCTGATATTCACTATAGTAATTTTTTTCTATTTCATTCATTTTCTCTTTTAACTTATGGAATGTTCGAAATTTCTGACCCGCTAAGAAATACAGCCACTTATTATGAATTGTATTTTTGCTCCCCTACACAAAATAGTTAAGCCTTTATACATCTACACTAAATGTCTGTCTGTTCGGAATATTTTTTGTGATTGTGAGGATTTTATGCACTGGGTTACGAATTTTGCAAGTTTGAACGTTTAGATTTCCGAAAACAAAATATAGATATGCTTATTAGATGATTTTAGTTGGGGTTCGGTCAAGGTAGATCCATATAAATACAAATTTAAAACTCGTAAGCCAACTTACTCTCCCTCAGTCATGGGAATGTGGACCTAGGGACAGGACGTCCTCTCTCGTCTTCATGATAGGCAGCCCTGAAGACTTTTTAAGTTTTGTATTTTTTTGGATCTGCCTAGACTGAACCCCAACTAAAATCATTTAATAATAATATCTACGGTAAAAAAAACCCGAATAGATATGCTTAGTGCTTATAGATGTTTTTATCAATATGAGAAAAGCAGTGGCTTATCCGAGTCCACTCCTTCTCTCTATATTTTTGTAAAACTATTTTCGCACGACTTGACCCTAACATTGGCATTCTTTGTCCCTCGTTGTCAGACATCACCCCTCCTGCAGAACCGGCAAGAAACGCGCGGTCACTGGCTATTGGGCACGTCCGCAATTGGGCACTACTGTCTCTGAAAAAACAACTCATTCTCCCTCATTTTTTTAAAACTGAACAATTCCTCTCAACACTTACCACAAATCACCTAAAGAATTCTCATTATTTCATAATAATAATGATTCTTCGGTTTAGCAATAGTAATTCTCCATATTAATGATGTGTTTTCTCCAAATATTATTAGCCCATATAATAGGTTACAATGCAAGCTAAAATGTTATTAATTAATAATATAATTACAATGGGCGAAATTATAACTAACGAAATCCCAATTGAAACATGTTAATGTAAATGATAGTAGAATGCGTTAATTACAATTAACTCATACTAATCAATTTACAATATAAGATGCATCAGTTTTAGGACTACTACAGCTTTTGGCGGGAAACGACTTTCAGCTCTGCAGAGACAGATTTGTGTGGATGTGTAATTTTGTTTATATTTGACAGTATGCTTAGAATGCCTTAAAACCAAATTGGGTTTCAATATTTTAAAAAGTAAGGGGATCCTCCAAAACCTCCCAGGATGTTACATTCTTGTATAGCTTTTTTTTTTTTTTTTGGGGGGGGGGGGAAATTGTTATCAAATATTATTTTAATAGATATCAAGCAGCATAAATTTTAGCAGATCGCTCATGGAGAATACGAGCTGTTCACGTCAGTACTAAAAAGTATTAGTGTGTGTGTGTGTGTGTGTATTGCTCTAGAATCTGCGTGTTTTAAATTATTAAATCAAATTCGCTACTTGAATTTATTTTTCAAACTCTTTGATGATTTTACCAATGGAGAAAACCCAAAATTAATGCTCGAAGGAGCACATTGTCTAGCTAACTTTTTATTTCCATTTATAAATATTAATTTAGTTGTGGTGTATGAAAATAAAAAGTAAATAACGAGAGTCGATATATAGCTAGACAATGTCAGCTCCTTCAAGCATAAGACGATATATTAGTCTTTTCGTGGGTTAGGCTCTCGCTAGTGTGTTGGGAATTTAATAAGTTATTTGATTCGTCCCGGTGGTGCAATGGAAGCATACCGGCCCGGAAAGCAGGATATCCAGGTTCGAGTCCTGGCTGGGACAGATAGGTTTTTATTTTATTAAAATCTCTCGCATTAATTGTTTAAAATATACGTCGGATAATACACCATAACTAAATTAATATTTTTAATCTTAATATGTTAGTTATTATCAGCCTATTGGGAGTGGGGTCAACTGGCCTTTTCTCCCTACAATGTGACATTTAATTGATTTTATTTACTATTTTTTTTGTTCATATGTATATTATATTAGGCCATCAAATTACAAGATGTTTANCCCACCCTCCACGCTTCTGAGATCAAAGTGTCTCGACCCTTCCTCCGCCCCGAAGCCCTTCTTGATGGAAATCTAATAGAAGATTCAGGAACACCCGCAAAGGATCCCTTTCTCAGAACGCTATTCCTATTTTTCTTATTCTAAATCCTTTTGTTGTTGTTGTTGTTTTTACCATTTGTGCTCTTTTATATACTTTCTACTTATTAGTGTGAAACTTTTCATATTTAAGCTAGAGATTTTAGTCAGGGTTTCGGTCAGGATCAGAAAAATTAAATACTCCAAAATTATTGGATAATAATCTGTGCAAAGTCATCATCAGGGCAATAATCACTATCGCCTGATAATCATCAGACATCACGTCTGAAGAGATCTCCGAGGGAGGTTTATGGTCACATCTAAGAGTGTGAACAAAGAAACGTCGGTAATAAAAAAATAATTACCAGTAATAATAATAAAATAATCTATATAAAATAAATATTAAATAATAATAAAATAATCGATGGACAACTAACCACCAATCTTTTCATACTTAATTATTTTTTGGTGAGATATCTACATATGTATTTTTTGACTTTTTTCTGATTGCATTGAAACTTAAATGTCTAACATGGTTTCATTTTATTTTTAATACTGACGTGTGTAATGATTACTTTGTGTGTATTTGTATATATTTTCACTTTTAAATTGATCATATTTTGATTTTGGACTTTAGAGCATTATGGAAATTGGTCCCGACTTGTCAGGATAGTAAATGACTAGGAAGTCTAATAAACTAGCCTTATTTTTTACTATTGACCTTAGTACAATCAAATAATTCAACCAAGAAGAATATTTTCAGAAGAATTAAGTAACTAATATAAAAATTATAAGTTTTTAAAAGGAAGTGATATGCCATATCTTACAAAAAAAAAATTTGTCATTAGAGCTCGGCTAATGGTGACAAAACATTGAAGGAAATAACAAGTTTTCCCCTTGTATAATAAGTTTTCCCCTTGTATAAATAAAATAAATCTTATAGGGTAGTTGAATGCAGTGAATTTACTATACCGGTAGGGTGGATTTTAATCCGGTTCCTGTTAAAACAACCCCTCACTATAATTGAAACGGTTATAAGTAAATCCGCTTCCCAGACTACACTATTTTCTTGACAAAATAATGTTAATTTCTAAACAATTAATGCGAGGGAATAGAATCAAAAATCTACCTGTCCCAGCCAGGGCTCGAACCTGGATCTCCTGATTTGCGGGCACGAATGCTACCATTAAAACACCGGGACGTCAGATAACTTATTAAATTCTCAGCACACTAGCGAGTTTAAAGTGTTTTATTTATTTATTTTAAGACTGTCTAAAGTCCTTTTTAGTCTCTCCCAAGTGTGCTGGGAATCGAATAAGTTATCTGGCTTGTCCCGGTGGTGTAATGGTAGCATTCGTGCCCGGAAAGCAGGAGATCCAGGTTCGAGGCCTGTCTGAGACAGTAAGATTTTTTATTCTGTTCCCTCGCATTAATTGTTTAAAATTTACGTGGGATAAAACACCACAACTAAATTAATATTTATAAATGTTAATTTCCATTTGCTTCATTTGACAGCTGCTTCTTACTTACTACTTATGTACATTTTAAATTTCATTTTCATTACTCGGACAAAGTACTTTATTAAATCTACATGGACTACAAGCTCTCTGAATATTTATAGTGCAATAATTCTCCATGTCCTGCTAACCTTTCCTTTTCACCTCCCCCGTTTGGTAGGAAAACTTTGCCAGTTAGGGCTGTCCGCAAAATCGTTATCACTCCAATCTCTTTTTAATTAATTACAGTCCTTTTAAGGCTAAAAGAAAAGTAAACACGCGAAAAAAAAACACAGGAAGGGAGTGTTAATTCGATGCGAGTGGCGAGGTAGCCATAACTTAGCTGGAATTACTTCATTAGGCCTATTTCAGGCAGAGAGCCAAAACGGATATTCATCTTTGTTGACATAGCAGCGCTTGTTTTTTTGGTTCTTTCGGTCGAGCAAGAAGACAAATTCTCCCCTGTAGGTTGTTGCAATAACATCGCAATGATGTTAATCAAACACTACATTGACCCACTTCATGTCGACGACACCATGCCATTTGCTTTTTTTTTTTTTTTTTTTTTTTTTTTTTTTTTTGCTTTGTTAGCCTCCCTTGCAACCACTAAGGGTCATTGAAACGGTTATAAGTAAATAATTATAATTACTTATAACCATGCCATTTGTTAATCACTTCAACATTTTTCAATTTTTGTTTGAGTATAGCTCATTGTTCTTCACTGCAATTATGGTCGCTTTACTGGAAGCAGGAGGCGTATATGAAATAAATTTTAGATGCACTGATTTGTCACGTGATTGTGTTTCGAAGTGTGTCTTATGGGTGCTATATCGGCAGCACACATAAGACGCTTAATTCCTTCTTATTTTCTCTCGGACCACCTCTTGGCCTTGTTGGTAGATTTTATTTGTGCAAAATGTACTAAATTAATAGTAAAATGTTTTCACAATACCTAACAATTGTATTTTTAAATAAATAATGTGTATTTTTTTTCTTTCAGGTAAGTGTCTGCCTTATGAATGTGCCAAATATCTAAGTAAGTTCTACTTCAAGTCAATTTTTGGAAATTATTCATTCATTCTAATCCATGAACTTTTTTTAATTTTTGATAAAATTATTTTGCATAATAAGTCAAGGAAATCGCTAGACTTAAAACAAACGTTAACCAGTTGGTTTATTTATTATTAGTAATATATAATATGGCAGACCTACAGTTCTCAACTATTATTATTTACGTCCTATCTCTTTTCTCCACCTAGTTAGCTCAGAGCCGTCTGATGTGTTTCGCTCACCCTTTCTTTCCATTGTCTTTCTGAGATCATTTATTAATATCTCATGTCCTTAGAATGTATTTAGACCCATCATAACGGTAACCTGGAAAATGTAGTTCATTCATTTTATTGGGGGAGTTGTTTTCCCCAGCTAACTGTTGTTGAAGGTGGAACTTGTTTTCTTCTGAGTCAATCCTTAGAACAGCAAACTTGCTTTGAGGGGCATTTGCAATCTTCAGCCCTTTGTTTTCCGTAGAGGTTTAGTGCTTCTATTTATTTCCTTGCAATCGGGGCAACACATCTAAATTATGTTACTTGTATTTATTTATTTATTTTTTGCTGTGTTAGCCTCCCTTGAAACCACTTAGGGTCAGGTTGCCACCCCATTTTAAACACCCATGGCTCCGGACAAGCTTCTATTTATAAATAAAAGATTGACCTGGGCGGGATTTGAACCCGGGGCGTCAGGATTGCGAGACCCGTAACTATCCCCTGAGCTAGCCTGGCGCCCCACTTGCCTTTATTACTTATTTTATTTTATTTATTACTTGCCTTGATAATTAATCACTTGAGTATCATTTAAATGTTATTTTTATTGGTTAGAATGTGTCACTCTTTATGCAATAGGTGGGTGGAATTAAGGTACTCGAGTGAAAATATGAGAAAATCCGAGAGAGAAACAGACTATGAAGCTTTACTGTAAAAAGAAGAGAGAGCATTGTTGAGGTAATGGGAGTGAAATGGGAGAGAACTAACAAAGGAGTGCAGTATCTCCCATTGCTAAGTGGGGATAGGTAATTACTGAACTCTCCTTCGCCCAACGTTCTGAACTGTTCGCTTGCCTCGTAGGATGGTACTTGAATTGACAAATAGTCTAGAGTAGATGCTGTTTACTGCAACATTTTCCTAATTTCAAATTACTTTTCACCCGTGGTGACCTAACATGTAACATGTGCCGAAAAAATATTTCATAATATTTCATAATTTTCAAAACAATGTAGTTCATAAACTGTGCTTTCATCTTAATATTCTTAACTTCGGAATGGATCTTAAAATCACTACCCATAATACTTTCTAGTTACATTTCACGATGGTCTATATAAATGCTTCCTATAATATTTCCATAATATATGTAAAGTAAAAAATGCTGAGGAAATAGTAGGAAGAGACAAATGATAATTGTATTAAAATATTATCTGATAACCAAGGTGTCACGGTTCGGGCATCCTTTATAGGAAAAAAGCTCTTTAAGGTGTGTGTTAATGAGTTAAGTCGCCTAGAGAGAAAAGTAAAAAGTGCGTTAATATGGATATGAGGGCATACCGGAACCGAGGGTAACGAAAGTGTAGGCAACTTGAGAAAGGATCGTAAACAAATTAGTCGATAAACGGCTTTGCTGATTCCTAAAGATAATATTAAAATTGAGTTTAATGATTAGGAGGATAAATAATTGCGATAGAAGCGAAGAATTTATTATGAGACTCGCTAAAGCAGAATTAAGGGTTATAACTGCAGCAATTACTATTTTCCTATTGTTAGTTTCCAAATCACTTGATTAAAGTTGGTGTTCAAGAAAGAGGCCAATTGTGAGAGCGAAGAGGTAATAGAAGGCTCTGAAGTTACGACGACATAACAGTACTTTCCATAAATTGGACTATAAAATTTATCCTTTTTCCTATAAAGGATGAAGCTATTTCAAGAGAAATAAGGAAATTCTTCAATCACATCGATGAACCTTTGTGGACAGGACCATAATATTCGAGCCCAGTGCCCCTGAGGAAGGTCTATCAATTCTATAATTATTTTTTCAACACTTCAAAATTAATATTTTTTTCAAACATATTAAGAATTTATGTATTAAGATATTACATCTAAGGTTGGGTGGCCCCACTTATTTTTAAAATGTAAGGAACTAAATTATATGTGAGGTACAAAATTACATGTCTTTATTGCAAACTATTAAATTAATTATTTTTGGTCTGTAATTAGAAAAGGAGAGGGGAGGTATAAAGCAGAACAAAAATTTAAAATCGTAATACTTTTCTTATTGTTACCGAAGATATGACAGACAAAATTATTAAATTTAGAAATTTAAAATAGTTTTGCAAAAGAAAATTTTAAAATTTTTTTTTTTTAAATCTTTTAGTGTTAGTCTCTTTCAACCACTAAGGGTCATAGAGAGAGGGGCTATCTATAGGTTACTTTTCCATTCTTAACATATTTATTTATAGATAAAAGCTTGCCCTGGCTGTAATTGAGTCCACAACGTCAGGAATTTGTGACCCGAACGGATCTTCTGAAATACCCTGGCGCCCCTAAAAAACGCTTATTAAGGAAGACATTTGTGAATGAAATTGCATGATAAACGAATATCAAATAAATATCTTCTAGTAGTTTTAAAGTGACACTAAAAGTCAATATGTGTATGGTACAGCTCGTTTACCTCGACATGGACAGCATTGGAGTTGCTGACCTGTCCGCACTGGCCCAGCCTTGTAGATCGCCCGCCATTCAGGAAGAGCTAACTGCCTCGGGCACTTCCTCCCTCTGAAACCAACCAGCCCCGACTATAAATCTATTTTGAAATCCAGTCTGGGGCCTCCCGGACCGTGGACATCTGGCCCAGCCCACGCCCTGATCTGTGAGAGCCAGAGCATGTGTTCACCAGACCAGCTCACACTATTCCCAAGCTATCTCATACCCCTATCAATGGCGATTTCCAAGAGGGTATTTAAATTTTTTTTTTACTTAATGGGGGTCAGAGGGAGGTGCCTCTTCGATAAACTACTCCTATTTTTAACTTCGTTTTGATAATCTGGTAGGCCTACAGTTCTCAACTATTATTACCCCCTTTAGTAATCCAAATCCAAAAGCCAGACGTCAGGAAATTTAGAAAATCATAGAATAAATAATTATTACTTATATATGCATATCAAGTTACTAAAAGTATAAAAATGGGGCGCCAGACTAGCTCAGGGGATCCGTACGGGTCTCGCAATCCTGACGCCGCGGGTTCAAATCCCGCCCAGGTCAATCTTTTATTTATAATATAGAAGCTTGTCCTGAGCCATGGGTGTTTAGAATGGGGTGGCAACCTGTAGATAGCCCCTCCCTCCAATGACCCTTAGTGGTTGCAAGGGAGGCTAACCCAGCAAAAAAAAAAAAAAATAAATAAATAAAAGTATAATTTAGTTCAGTTAATCTCCCCGTATTAATATTTATGTTCAGCATTTTCATTTAGTGTATATTCCAAATGACACGGACCAAACTAAATGCCTATTATGTGAATGATATATTTAATTTAGAAAAATGTAATTCAACAGAGAATTGTTTATTGATAAACGAAATAGAAGGTTGGGAAAGAACTAATTTCGGGGTTTTCATATTTTTCAAAATAAATTTATTTCTATGAAATCCAACTTCTGATCAATGATATATATGCCATTTGCTCTATGATTTTTTTTTTTTTTTTTTTGGGGGGGGGGGCACTTTTCTTGGTAAAGCTATTATTACTCCATCACTGAGGCAAATGGTTTTGACAGGCGCCGAGGTAGTCAAGAGGATCCGTTCTGGCCTCTCAATCATGGCGCTCCGGTTTCAAATCCTCCCCGGGACAATTTTCTTAAGAAATAAAAACTTGATCGGTGCTATGGATGTTTAATATAGGGTGGCAACCTCCCTAAGTGGTTGAAAGGGAGATTAAATAAAATATATTTTGATGCCTGCATTACTCTATGAAGTGGTTCCAGCAAAGAATGAAATAAATGGAAGTAGGGAGGACGAGGTCCGCGCACTACGGTGAAAATATCGAAACTTTGCAGCCAAGCTATCCCCATTTTCGTCGAGTAACTCCAGATGTGTGTGGTCTAGAGTCATCCTAGAGTGTAATACAACTCCTTTCCTGGCCGTTTTTCTTGATCCGTCTACTTCATTCACATAAGTTGGCGACTCTAGAGAGTCGAGTGAATGATTTGGCCAAGTTCGAGTCGAACGATTCCTCCGTGATGAACGATTCCTTTCCAATCCAACCCCAGCATCGCTTCCCTTGGCGTAAATATGGGCTTTGCAAATTGCTTTTGATGCTTTTCAGGACTATAATTACGAACGTTTTAGCACTTTATGGTCACAGGTGATCTACTTTTCATCCCCTGTATTCAGTAGCTATTCACTGGTGGTGTGTATCAAAACTCGGTTCATTAATTTGTTTTCTGATAATTTATGTTCAACCTTTTGAATAATGGAGCTTCTTTTGACATCCAGTTTTAAGTTAACCTTTTTAAGTAAAAGTACAATACTGTTATAATCAATAATTCGTTTTTGAATGTTGTTTGAAAACTTTTAGAGACTTTGACATCAATTGGCAGTCCCGTAAGTAGGAAGTTCATTATTTAGCAAGCTAATTCTGGTACTGACGAAAAATTAAGCACTTTATAAATATTCATATATTAAATATATTTTATATAGCATTTATTAAATTAAAATATATTAATTAAGTTGTAGTTTATTATCCCACGTAAATTTTAAACAATTTTTAGTGCAAGGGAACAGAATAAA
>KZ806898.1:481526-494121 GCA_000696205.2 Oncopeltus fasciatus | reverse complement strand
ATATATATATATATATATATATATCTTGCTTATTCATATATTATCGTAACTGTAATAGTGTTATATAATAGGGCGGATACCGAAAGTTGAAACTATTTGAAAATATTTATAAATGAGCCTTTTATATTTTTATATCTGTTGCATTTTCTCGGGCATAATTTAATTTTCTTCGCCCAATTTCTCTTGCGATCAAGGGAACTCTCTTAGCCCCCTGCGACACGGTTAGTTCAGTAGCTTAGATATTACTGGGATTAACCATCCTCTCTCTATCAGCTCCCTCCCTTAAACAGAGTTATAAATTTATTAACTCTTGTGATAAGGGCGGAAAGGGGGAGCGATGGTTGGGGAGAAGACTGATGCTGTTAGTCTGATGGCTGTGGTTGGCAATCACGAGTTTCAGAGAGCTGCTTAGCGGGCGAGGGTGGTTTCGGCTAACTGCCTGACAACTCTGCCCGTCTGATGAAAACCCACCAGACTTAGCTGGCTTCTAAATTGTTAGGTTTCTCCAGACAAGATATTTAATTAATTTCCAGTTCCATGCTGTCTAACTATATTTTAATTTTGAATGAAAACTTATTCTAGTTGAGAAAAAAAAACTTTATCTACTTTTTCCTAACGGGTAAAACAGTTTTTCCCAACTGTTAACCTTAGAAAGGTCAAATGAAAATTGTTAAGGATAGTGTATAACCTGCTCATTAGACTCCAGAAGTAATTATAAGTTTTTTTTACAATACAAATAAACCCTCATTTGTTAAGTACTGTCTCTCGGTAGAATAAGTTAATGCTTCTTTAATTTCTACAAGATCCTATGCTGTATGTAACAAACACTACATTATAAATTCCCCACAGAATCGACATAAGGAAGCCGAAAACATGGTCCGTTTAAAATTTTAATTAATAAAATATTTCATTCAAAATTATTTGTAGGCACTCTAGTTAATGAAATTAAATGTTTCATTAGTGTTTCTTCACTCAAAACGATTTGGATTTGAAATAACGCAAAATAAATTTAGTAGATAATGAATAATTGTTAAAAAAAAAAAAGAAAAATCTGTAACATTTTGGTAATTATTAATGGCATAAAAAATATGATTTATTTTCTATTCCGTTAACATATTTTTTTTTTACAGATAAATTTTTGGGGATTATAGGTAGAAACAATTCTTAATAAAATAACTTTTCTATTGTCAGTTTACGAAAGAAAAAATAAAAACTTAATTGGTGGGGAAACACATAATTTTCTACAAATTTAGAATTATATATAATATAACTGTTCAGACTGGCTCAAAATAGAGTTTCGCAATGTTAGTCGCCAACGTCCAGGATAAAAATATTAACAGTATGGAAGATGGGATTTAACAGAAGGATGCAGTTGTAACTAAAAAATAAACCTGGTAGTACTTAAATTTCGAGCTTATCTTTTATTCTTATTGTTATTTTTTGATAGTAAGATTTAGTTTTTTTTTTTTTTACTTTACTTGTGCTTCTCTTTAGTTAGCTAAGATACATGAGAAATCAACATAGTTTACGAAGAAAGAATTTTTTTTCTAAATTCCTCTAAGGGATTCTGTGGTTGCTAATCAGAAGTATTGATAGCAGGAAAAGCGATCTAAGTAATGATGAGGCCTTCCCCTCAACCGGACATTTGTCACGTGACTTATTCGCCCTCCGAGAGGCAGCATTATAGCTATGGGGTGTCGGGATCCAGGGGGTTAGCCAACCCTCTCAGACAGTGGAGGAGAGAGGCTGGGGAATGTTATTAAAGGGATGAAACCCCTCGCTGCTCATTTCATATAAAGATTTGGTGAGGGTGGAAGTTGTTTGGGTGGAAGTTGGCCTCTGTTTTGGCCAGTGGCGCCTAGCCTCTTCCAATCTTGCCTGTTTTCACATTTCCTCTTCTAAAGGATTAATTGTTTAAAGGTTGGTCAAATATATAACTTTACATTTGCATTAATGTTCAATACGATTATTGAATCATTGATTACAATCAACAAAATAATGTACGTCAAGTTTATTCGCATTATTGCATTAATAATAATAATTTAATTTTTTTTAAATAACTAAGATGATTTTAGTTGGGGTTCGGTCATGATAGCCCTGAAGATGGCTTACAATGTAAGCCGAAACGTTGGCAGATAATCCTTCATTAAAAAATACATTTTTTTAATTTGTGTTTTTTTTGGATCTACCTCGACCGAACCCCAACTAAAATCATCTAATAATTATATCTACGGTCAACAAACTCTCCTTTTAAAAATAACTTGTCTATAATAATAATGATAATTACTATTATTGGTTACTCAGAGCGCATATTATTTTTAATAAAAAAAATGTATTACAATAAAATATTATCAGTTATTAGAGACTTTTCAAGGCCGGAATAATTCCTATGCCTGGTTTGTATATGTATCGGTGCCTCTTTACTTATTAATTGTGTATGTTGTAGTTGTTTATGTAAGTAAATCTTCTTTAGATTTAAGGTCAACATACCTATGTTCCTATATCTATCGTCATGAGCTGTCTTTCGCGTCCTAATGGCTAGCTTTTTCGGTAGGAGTCTGCCATACTCAGGCCGAATATTGACTTGTACACTTATTCAAGAACTGTCTTTTGTATGATGTAATCTATCGTGCAGATTTTTATTTATTTATTTATTATTTTTATTGTTTCAAGTTTGTCAAATAGCGGGGTTCATGAACTTCTGGTTTCTTCTTCTGCATTGTATTGTTATCAAGTGCAATGGATCATGTGATTGTATTTATATATGTATGTATGAATTCGATTAGTAATGCATTCCCTTTGGACGTTTTTATTTACTTAGTTTTTGTGTGACTGTCATTGAGTGAGTCCATTGCTCGTTTCTTGTTATTTGTCAGTTTCAGAAAGATGGTTTCTGTGTGTAGAGTTGTTCATCTGAAGTTTTTTTTAAAAAATGTTTCCATGCTTTCTAGTTTGTCTCGGTATGTCCGTACATGGTTTGCATAATTGTAGAAATGTTTGTATGGCCATATGAATTCTTTGTAACTACTAGTTATAAGTTTCCGTCCTGTTTGTTCTATGATATGTTTCAGCTTCTATGATTGTGTATCAGTGTCTGTCTTTAGTTCTGTAGGTATTTCTCCTTTTCTAAATAGGTTTGTTCGTTTGTATTTTCATGTTCTGTGCATTGTACTGCGAATCGTCGCTTTGTTTTATTTCATTCTATTCCCTGAGTAGTTCGTATATAGTTGTTATTTTGTGCCCGTTATTGTGTGTGTACAATTTCCTGTTTGTAGTTATTCTTTATGGGGCATATTAGCCTTGCGCTTTTATATATATCAGGACCTTGATTGATAATTGTCCTGATGTCATCAACTTCAACTATATGCCCAACCCTTCCATCTCATAATTTAGTTCTGTTTTACACTTATTTAGAGGAAATTACAAATTAATAGGAGAATAACACAATCAGCTCGATTTTATATTTCTCATTTAGGAGGAGCGCTTTCGAAACGAAAGACCTCTTCTTCAGAGCACAGATGCCTTGGTTATTGAGTGCGTGTGCTGAATGCTCAGATGCTTCTGTGCAGTAATTTGTTGCCTATCATAATTCACTGTCTATAATCAAGGTATAAGAACTTCGCAATCAGCCAAAAAATAATTATTAATTATTAACTTTTATTATTATACAAATAAATATATTATAAAATGAAAAATTAAATAAATTATTCAAATTAAAATAAAGTTAGTAAAGTGGTTAACTCTGTATAATTATTTTTGTATTTATTATCATGTTTTTTTTTGTTCCATTATACATGAGCAAGATGTCCGATTCTTGATTTAACATTTTTTTTTCTATGTTTTCCCACTTATCTAACATGAAGTTTTTCATGTATCGTAGGTACCGTTTTATCTTCTACCATAATAACAGCCGATAGAAAAAATTCATTGAAAAATAAATTATGAATTTTCGTGCTCGTAGTGTAATTCCCAAAAGCAGTGGATCTTCTCTTTTTAGTCACGTAACTTTGTGTGCTAATACGCAAGATCAAAAAATAAATTTAACCCCCCCCCCCTCCTTAACCTTATATGTGGAAATAGGTGTACCTATTAACTTTCACCGAACTTATTATTAGATTAAATTAATCATATCAACATGTGCATGTTCGACACGGAAAATCCCATTGACATCACCACAATAGATAAAAAAAACTTACATTTTACACGTAATTTCCCGTGTTTGTCGTTATTAGTTGAACTGAAAATAACTACATTTATACAAAAATTACCTTTTCAATACTACTTGATGTCTTCTGAGTTTCCTCATTCATTTAATTTCCCCAAATGTGAAAATCTTGTAATAAAAATTGCTTTTAATTCACCAATAAAAAATGTCTTCACATAAGCAATATCTCTCGTACTTCTCATATAAAAAGGCTTCGAAGAAAAGTAATTGAGAAAATAACCAGCAGAAATTCTATAGTAAAAGAGAAAAAAGAAAAGTTGTTGAAAGATTCCTCACTTATCTCTTTTATACAATAATTAAATTCGATATTTAGATATTACTTATAATTAAATCTGTACCAGCGAGGTAGGGTGTTTCAGAGGAGAATTTTTGTTTGGGTTCGGTCAAGGTTGATGAAAAAAAATACAATTCTAAAAAATGTGAATTTTTTTTAATTATCTGCCGACGTTTCGGCTTACATTTTAGTCAATCTTCAGGGTTATCTATGTAGGCGTTTAGGGACGTCTTGCCACCTGGATCAAATGTTCATGTCTGATCCTTCATGTTGGGTTTTTCATTTAATAAATATGAATGGCGGAACTTTTGACAAGGTTTCTAGTATTTTGGCACACTAGAATAAACTGCCCCTCATCTGTCTGTCAAATTGAAATTTCAGTTGCTCTCCAGGAAAATAAATGTTGATCTCAACCCACTCACCATCCCCCAAGACTTCACCGACCTGATGTCTCTTGAGCCCCCAGGAAACGACTCGGAGATAAATTACTTACAGTTTCTCTTCCCCCCTCCCCCGAGATGTATTCTCAACTTGCTCATGAGATGCAACCACTTGAGAAAACTAACAACCAACCCCCTTATCATATAGATGGTCCATTTACACCTCTCAAGGGCTGAAAAGGATTGCATGGCTCTCTATATTCATTCTTGAAATGTAAAAAAAAAAAATTGTAAAAAATATATTCCCTTTCTTACCTGCAGGAAAAGAAAAACCTTGAGGAATATTTTTTTTAGCATTGTTTAGTTACTATTCTCTGCATTAACACAATTCTACAATTTAAAAAAAAAAAATTTATATTAGCGAATTCATAGGGAATATTGCTTATGTGAATTTTGTTTTCTTAGTTTAATGGTTATTTTTGTTAAAATTATTTAAATGAGATTGTATTGAAGTATAATTTCTACTAATAACCATTAATTTAATTTTAACATGTGAAATAAATGTTCCTTTCATTTGGTGTTTTGAATCAAGAGTATTTACTTATAAAATTAAGTAGACTTATAGAAGAATGAATACGGGACAATTGGCGATGAATAGTACAGAAAAGGAGTGGAACGCTTGATCATGTGAGATAATTCTTCTTACAGCAGGATTGTTTATTTATCAAATAGAGGCTATTACAATTATTCGTGCTAAATAGCATTTAAGCCCCAAAATTCTTAAAGTGCATTTCTAGGATGAGGCAGACTACAAGTTCTCGGCTATTTTATCTGTACGCCAATCCTTAGCCGACGTGTTACACGAAGACTTGATCAAGAAGTAGGATTTTGCTCCTCAATGATTTTTTAGTGTTCCTTACACATTTGATAATTCAAGAGAAATGTTCCTTACACGAAACGGCATAATAAGGGTTTGGCGAGCCAATGTTATTTAGACTCAGGCTTGTACGAATGATTGATGAGAGATCATTTCATTATGATTTAGCACCCATGTAAAATAATGGACGGGCTTTGAAGATGAATCTTAAACAGGGAGGGGGGGGGGATGTATTAAAGACCGCCTAGTCAATGGCCACTCAGTTTTCCATGGACTCTGCAAGATGAACAGTTCAATGGACATACGGGTACGGATTAGAAGTCGATGAACATTCTGCAAACAAAGAAATCACCGAGCTAGCTGTACAGCTTCAAGGATATCTCATGTTTTGTTTACATATTAAATTTATTGTGGTATGTAATCCCACACTAAATTATATACAAGAAATGCACAGGGAGCCAGAAGAAAATATTATTACCCCAGCCGGGAATCTTACTACCTCATTTCCCGGCTGAGGCAGTAAGATTTTATTTTCTGGCTCCCTGTGCATTTCTCTTGTTTTGTGTGCGGCCAACAGGGACACCTCCAGGTGGTGTGTGCATACTGCAGACTGCTAGGAGGAGTAACTTTCTGGCTCCCTGTGCATTTCTCATGTTTTGTGTGCAGCCAACAGAGACACCTCCAGGTGGTGTGTGCATACTGCAGACTGCTAGGAGGAGTAACTTTCTGGCTCCCTGTGCATTTCTCATGTTTTGTGTGCAGCCAACAGAGACACCTCCAGGTGGTGTGTGCATACTGCAGACTGCTAGGAGGAGTAACATTCTGGCTACTGGATCTGCCTTTTTAGCTTGGCGCCGATGTCGCTGTACGAGGCTGATTTAAATCTTATCGAATTAATGTCTTGAAATAGTCACTATTTAATCAAACAGCGGTTCGATATTTATCCATAGAGGTAAAATAACTGTTGATGTCAAAGTTAATACCAATACGGTTATTAAACCATAACTAGGAAGAGGTTTCCTAGTTATTTAAAACCCAGAATAGATAATGGGTTAGTATTTTTAAATTCTTCATATGAATGTATAATCGATACTTTTGAATCTACCCTTCTGCGATGACAAATGTCTTAGGTAATTTTAATGGAAAAATAGTTCTTTCAAGAATTACACCTCATGTGACTACTAAGTCTATTAAATCCTGGGTGGCTTTGAAAAATTTGTTTAATGTACTATTGATTGGTTAGTCTCTGAAGGTATTTTATAGTAGTTAGAATTCGTGGACATTATAAAATTACAATATATCCCCACCTATAAGTTGACCAACATCCCTTGCATTGTTCTTCTAGTCCATGCAAGACAGTAAATAGCTTTCAAAGGGGGATGGACGCAGTGCCTATCAACCCAAGTCCGAAAAATACACCGAATCTAAATATATATTGTCGAAATCTTTTGAAAATTCAGTGGATATTACCCCTTGAATAACTATTTCTAATGGGCCTCTATCTACCTCCCAGAGAGTTCGAGCTCTCAGATGAATCAGCTGATTCCTTCACCATCAGAGCAAATAATTTCGGTAACATCTGTCGGCCATAATGGCGAGATCTACTCTGTGGCTGATAGATGATTCACTTTCACTGGGGGGAATGACATTTATTTTATTTGTATTTGTTGATTGATGATCATTTTATTTATTTGTATTTTTTTAGTTTATAATTTTAACATATGAAATACAATTTTGATCCTATTTTTCCAATTTACTTCTATTTTTTTAATCAATAATTGATTGTAAAATGAGACAGTAAACTAACTGAGTAATGAATGCAGAATTCTAGATTAATATTATTGAGTTTGTTCGTTTTTGAAAAATCTTGAATTTTCTTGCTAATTTTACTAGTAGGTAGGATCATTTTCTTATATTAGAATCAAAGTAGGTAGACCTGTAATAAAAAATGGTTACTACTACTAATAAATAAATAAATATATGTATTTGTATATATGTAAATATATATATATATATATTTATATATGTGCAGTGTGTGTGTGTTTCTATCAAGTAGAGAGTTTTTGACCATAGAGATTATTGGTAGAGAATTTTCGTATGGACAAAACCATTTGATGTGTGCTTTGTATATTTCATTTATTTCAAACGCTTGTGGTTCTGTTACTATAATCGTTCAATTTTTAGATTTTTCTGAACAATTTTATTCCTCTAAATTAAACGGATTTGTTTTTCAGAATCACGTCTCTCTTTCCCCCAGTGTATTTGCACTTGTTGTACCGGCATTCGCGGCGTGTTTGTTCATGGGCTCGTGGAATATCTTTTACAAAAAAAAAAAATTTTGCGTTCCTCCCACTTCAGGCCCCCCCCCCCTTCGTTCCAGGAACGTAAAATATTCAAGGGGGGATGGTTGTGCTACGGAATGGGGGAGGATTGTACGTGCTCTTCTCCTGTATCTGTCAGTTCTTGTTAGAATCCTCTTACCTCAGACAGTGAAAGTGGAGGTGACAATACTCTTCTCTCTCCCCTCGTACCAGTTTCGTTCCATTGGTCCTCTTCAGGACTCTCTTTTCCTCCGAGTGTCCCTTCTTTTCCAACTCATTTCATAATCAATTTTTCTTTCCCTTCCCCATTTTAGAAGCATCCATGATATTTATTTTTCCCTTCTCACGGAATGACTATGATGCATGGAAGATTACTTCCAGTGAATCAGACAGAGGGGGCGCCAGGGTAGCTCGTTCGGGCCTCGCAATCTTGGCGTTGCGGGTTCGAATACCCGACAGAAAACTATGTGGAGGAATTTACTTGTTAAGGCGTTTGAGATAGACATGACCCACAAACCATGGACGCCTGCCAGAGGTCTCAGTTAGCACGACCTCACTCCTGCGGTCTACTGCTGGTCAGATCCTCACTGGCGCAATCTATAAAACTTAGTGCTGATTTGAATTGGAGGAATTTGCTTTGTGGCCCAAATGGTGTAGATATGATGAAAACTGTTTTGAATGCTTTGGAATGGAGAAAGTCCGAGGTCGATGGGTTAAAGCGCTTGGATGATACTGCTATTTTGGTACCTCTTAGGGATTTATGTCCCTAAATTTCAATGTACATTAAATCAATTCAGTACTTTACAATGTAATTTTGCCATTATTTTACTGTCGTAGGTTTGCTACGAATCGAATGAAAAAAGGAACATATGGCAAATACATTTGGATCTGCTACATGATAAATTCATAGGTACATCGAAAACTGAGACAAGATGTTATTCTACCTGAAATATGTACATTTATGTCCAGGCTTTTGTAGAAATCATTCTTCAATACAATTTCATTTGAATAATTTGAACAGTAATAACCATTATTCATGGGTCACAATTTAAGGCCAAAACGTTTTTTCTTAAAAACTTTTTTTTCTTTTACTACAGTGTACCAAAAATATAAAAAACCTTTTTTTTCTTCTATTGCATTAAACTTTACTTATATATATGTTTGTATAATAATTTATTCTTCATAACATAAGAACTTTTACGATTTTTCCACTCTGCATTGTATCTTGTTAATCTCAAAAAAGAATAAAATTTAATAATAAAAAAAAGGAGAAAAGGAAAGGAAAGTGCGGTGATCAATTATAAATCTTTTAAAGAGAATTATACTTAATAATAATTTGCTTTGACAAACTCAAATATATAGTCAAGCCCTAATAAATACTGTCTTATAATATTTTGGTTTTATGAAACATTTGTAGAATATATGGTTCATTTTCTCAATTTGTCAAATATTTAAGTGGATTATATCCCAATACTTTTCTAGAGTTTGGGATATAATCCGAAAAAACCAGTCATTTCCTGTCACATATTTCTTAATGTTAATCTGGATATTTCCCTATACTCCGTATAACATTTAAAAAATTACCTAATGATAATAGAATAATATTTAATTATATTAATTGAATAGTAAGAAAGTTAAACCACATTATTACTTTCTTGAGGAAATTTTAAGTTATAATGCATTTAAAAATTATTTACCGCAGTTCCAGGAACTGTTTAGGTTTTACCGAATTAAGCCGCAAAATAATGTAAATATTCTCAGAATAAACTTAAATATGATTTTTGGAATATTTATTAAGGTATAAATCGAAAGTAATAGGCTTTTTTTTATATATCTGCAGAATGTAAATAACCTACTTATTTCACAATAAGTTATGCTTATATTTTGAAATGAATAGGACATTATTTTTTCATAATGTTTTTCATAATTTGTTGCTTTAGCAAGCCTGGATTTAAGGCTATCTTACCGAGTTTAGTAAGTTTAGTCCCGAATTAGCTTTGAAGTGATGGGTTTGCAATTCTGCTAAACACCCAAATTCAGTTTTCTTACCAAAATGTATTTATTTATTCTATTGATGAATTAAAGTCATAGAACTAAGCATTAGTGAATGTTTTTGCTTTAAAATTATGCATTTGAATATTTGTTTTTATTAATAAGTCGTACATGCACACACACACACACTTTTGGCTATATGTTTGTAAAACTAATAGTTGAAATCATATGAAAACTAGGTGAGGAGAGGATTGTCAGGAAGTTCTTGGGAGCTGGAAAATTAAGAACAGATTTTTAATCAAAAAGTTTTAATATTTTTTTATTTCATCAACTTTTCGGTCTAAATTTTAGGTGTTCATCAGAGCTAAATAAGAAAAAAACAACCATAAAAAACTAATATGGATGCATTTCAATATTTTATATTGCAACACATGAATAAGTAAATGAAATGATAAAACTGTGTCTAATTAACTATATAAAACTACAGTTGGGTAGGAGTCTCTCTCTCTCCCATCATCTAATTTAGTATTTTACTTTCATTATATTATGTATTCTTTCTCCCTTAAGTATATTCAGTTTAAGACGATGTATTCGTCTTTCTCGTGGGTTAGGCTCTCGCTAGTGAGTTGGGAATTTAATGAGTGATCTAGCTCGTCCCGGTGGTGTAATGGTTTAGCATACCGGCCCGGATTGAAGGAGATCCTGGTTTGTGTACTTGCTGGGACAGATAGATTTTTTTATTCTATTTCCTCTAATTAATTGTTTAAAATTTACGTGGGATAATAAACCACAACTAAATAAATATTTGTAATGAAAATTTTTTTGGTTACAAATAAGTTTTTTATTTTCACCTCCCAAGACCGAATACCTGACTTACCTCTCCTCATAAAAATCGACGGCCAACTAGTCACCTCGAAATATGAAAACTAGCTTTTTACATCCAGTTCGCATTGATAATGTCAATGAAAACAGTTAATTAGAATCCAGGGCCTCGCGTACTGTGCCGACTGAGACCACGGGGGCATGTAAGGTTGTAGGGCTATCAGGTACTGCTAAACGCTTCTCGGTTTAGTTAATTCTAAAGGCCCCGGGCCCTTTGCCTATAATCACCTTTGTGGCTGTAGCTAATGGTCTCCCTTTCCACCCTCCCCCTCCCACTCAGCTCACTACTAGGCTAATTACTGTACGGGAAAAGGTTGCAAAGGGTCGGCTCTTAGGAAAAAAATGAATGGAAAAATGGCCTTCTCTCTAATCCTCTCTCTTTTTCTCTCTCTCTCTCTCTCTCTATATATATATATATATATATATATATATATATATATATATATANTATATTTATTTATATATCTTTTTATCTTTTTCATTCCCACTGCGCTACCTATTCAGATGTATAGCATTTACCTATAATCAATTACTCCTTTTGAAACAATAAATGCAAGGGAATGGAATAAAAAATCTGACTGTCTTAGTTTGGGACGTGGCTTAGACAGTTAGATTTTTTAATATTTTCCCTTTCATTTATTGTTTAAAATTAAAGTGAGATTAAATACCACAACAAAAATAATATTACTCATTTTTGTTCGTTTAATTATTTTTTCATTCAACCTATTACTTCATTCTTTTTTTTTTTTTTTTTTTAGGAATTGTTTTACACAGGTCCCAACGATTTTACTCCACCTTATGTATCCGTTCTTTTCTCTTGGCTAGACAAGATCACAAGATAGATATAAATAAAACTAAAAGTTAAACTATCCCAATGTTAACAATCCCAATATATTATATTGGTATAGTGTAACTCTCAGTTGTTTTTTTTTTTTTTTGTAATTTTTACATTTATGTGACAAGTCCACTCCCGATACTTGTTTGTATTGAAGGATCTGTTTTCTGGAAGATTTGACAATTGTCGAATAAATCCTGCAAACTTTTGCTTAAAGCTAGGCATCATAGCACAAGGGAAACTATGTCTTCTCAGGAAACCTAGGATATCAAATTTATTGTTACCCTTTTCTCGAAATCATTATTGTAAATAACAAGGGATCTGCTGATTTAATGTTACTATTCTCCAACTGATCCCAATAACAACCCCCTGGCTGTGCTAGGGGCGGCATGTGCTCATCGTACGTGCTGTAGACGCGCCCATACATGCAGCAAATGGGGTGTGTTATTCCTCCCCCGGTAAGCCCCCACATTGTCTCTCCCGCTAATAGGGGTTAATGCAGTCTCTCCGACTTCACTCTCCGCCACAATCGATATCCCTGCACTGGACTAGACTGCAGCTTCCTACTCGCCATGGAGGAGTCACGCTTATTTAAATATATTCCCGATATAACTGAATTAGATGTCTGATTCCAATGTTTGTATATTCGGGCGCTCAAACTACAGTCTCTGGTACTGTCTACGTTAATCGTGTTTTTGGTTTATAATGGTTAGTCGTCAAGAAACTCGTGCAGGATTTAGGCCA
This sequence comes from Oncopeltus fasciatus, assembly GCA_000696205.2. NCBI lineage: Eukaryota > Metazoa > Arthropoda > Insecta > Hemiptera > Lygaeidae > Oncopeltus > Oncopeltus fasciatus. The sequence continues at coordinate 481,591 of KZ806898.1, read as the reverse complement.
GGAGCAAAAAAAAAAAAAAAAAAAAAAAAAAAAAAAAAAAAAAAAAAAAAAAAAAAAAAAAAAAA
>KZ806898.1:445348-476653 GCA_000696205.2 Oncopeltus fasciatus | reverse complement strand
TTCGGCAGCTTGCAGGACTTTTTTTGGAAGAGCAGTGATCCTCGAAAATTTGTCGCTGACAACATTTTTTTAAAATTTTTATTTCTTGATCTGTTATCGCGCTTTTGAAATGATACTATGAACATTGAATGTGCATTAGACTTAAAGAAAATTTAATGGTGAATTCAAAACTGTGATGGAACATTGAAAAAAAATGTGTTGAAGCAGAGAAAATTGAGGTTTTCCTACAAAAAACACGGTTTTCTCAAAATTACCTTTGGAACGGCATATCTGTGCAACGGAATAAGAAAGAATCATGCGGTTGGCGGCGTTTAACTACATTTTTGATCTAGTTATTCCATCTTGCATATTGTCATCTACTTGCGAAACACCCTGTATATATATTTATATATGGAAAATGAAACACTGTTGGCTGCGATATATATAGTAAATAAGAACAAGTGGATGAAAGATCGTAGTGAAGATACAAAAAGAAAAAATCTCGTCCTCATAAACACAAAGAGACAGTTAGGCGTGAAGAGAGGCTAGGCAATCCCTCATTGGCGAAGGGTGAGAAGTCGCCCCAAGAATTTTACTCTTTGTAGTTTTTCTTTTTGTGTCCACTTGTTCTTATTTTATATATATAGGGTGTTTCGCAAGTAGATGACAATATGCAAGATGGAATAACTAGATCAAAAATGTAGTTAAACGCCGCCAACCGCATGATTCTTTCTTATTCCGTTGCACAGATATGCCGTTCCAAAGGTAATTTTGAGAAAACCGTGTTTTTTGTAGGAAAACCNATATATTTACATATTTTTTAATTTTGATAAATTAAATTTTAAACTGTATTTCTTCTTGTAAATTTCTATCAAAAGCAGCAATACAGTTGTATGGCTTACTAATATAATTGGTGGCTGTCAGATGAGCCTGTTACTAACGAAGAAGTAGTTAAGCTTCTTAAGCTCAAGTACTTGATTTGTAAGGAATTTTCAGAACTAAATCACTTTACAAAAAAAAGTTATGTATAATGTAGTCCATTGTAGCCGGCTTTGGAAAAATATCCAAAAACTATTACTATTACATTTGAAAAAGAAAACAGCTTTAGGGTGGTTTTTAATAGATGATATGTGTAATCTGGTGGCTCATCTCAACATTATAGCGAATTTTCTTTTTTATGTTGGTATATATTCTGTGAAAATCGTGTATTTGGATTTGAGAGGTTCATGACTGTGTACTTTTGTTGAAAACTAAAATTCCAATTTTTATATTTACATTTAATATTTTGAATTATTAAATGTTTATATAACTCAGTAAAACGGGAAAAATGGAAATTCATATTTTTGTATGCGTTACTGCTGGAAGAAGGAGCCCCGCTCGCTAGAAGCTTAGGCCTAGCCCTGTGTCCTAGGCCCTATGAGCATAGATTCCACCTGGGTGGGCCCTTAAACACCAGCTTGTCTCTAAATTACACGGACCATTAGCCCTTTACCTAACAAGGGAAACCTAGTATCGACCGCCCTTCACAAGTCCTACATATCCATGCCGTAGTTAACGCCATCCTTACATTTAATAAACTGTGGAGTTTTCCCTTTGTATCATAGCCCCGGACTTAATTATGAATGAAGTTTGTCTTATTATGAATGAAGTAAATATGCCAATGATCTGGAGTTATGAAATCTTCTGCACTTTCTTGACAACTCTCAGGGGATGGATACTACACTCTTATGTAGCTCAGAGAACTGTCATTCTTGAAATAATCAAACACACACATAATGTCCTTTCCGAGATCTTAGGACCTCTTACCTCGTATACGTTTGTCTTATTGATGAAACTTTATGAATAATTTCTTTATACATGAGCTCAGGTAATTAATTTAAAGACTTTAAATTTTATTTTTAGATTATATATAACATTGTAAAAATAGAAGGCACCGTGTGTCTCTTTGAAAACAAAGGTGAACAATTAAATAACAAGCGCTAACAAATTTGACAACCCTAGATAAAATGGCACTCCTAAGAAAAAATATGCTCCTGGCTGAAATCGATAATAGTAAAATAATGGAAGTAGGGTATTTTTTTCTACCATTAATTCTATATTTAATAATTCTTGAATATTTCTTTTTATGTTGCCGAATAGCATTTTATATCTATTTTGTCCTTCAATTTTTTTCAATACCCATATGATAACAAGCATGTTTAAAATTTCTCAATTTTGACTTCTTGACGCCTTCTCCAAGTATAATGTGTGTCCATTAGGTATAATGCGGATAAGAGCGCACAATGCTCAAAGAACTACTTGTAAATACGTGTGTGTGTGTGCGTGTACGAGTGCATCCGTGGGTGCGTGCTTGCGAGTGTTTCTGTGTTGAAAATGAAACACACGCGGCCTCTCCCCATAGCAAGACATGATCAGAGTCATTTAATGAGTTTTAATGACCTTTTCCAAGTTGAAGTGATTGAACAGTTTTCCGACACGGGCCAGTTTGCAACTGTAGACGAGAGAGAGCGCCTATATCCACATTCTCAAAGCCACTTTAGGACACTGCATCAAATCAATTGCCAACAATAAGAGGATTAGGGAAAACCCAATCGCCTTCCCCCTCCTTTCATTCCTTTACGCAGTACCCGTATTCTTCTCTTCCCTCCTCACTGACGAAGGGTGAGAAATCCTCAAAAATTTTACTCTTTTTGAATTTTTTCCCCTATTTTTATGTTCACTGCACTCTATATCCCGCCTGTTCTTGATTTCTACAAATGTATGTGTGTGTTTAAGGTTAGTTACTTAATATCAATTAATTTTGTACAATAATTTAGTCTAGCCCGAAATTTCAGGAATATATTATCTCTTTTCCAGGGCAAGGTCAATTAAATTACTTAGAGCTAAGTCTTGTACGAGATGTGCGTATTGTCCTAGATTAAATTATTGAACAAAAATAAATGACTAAAATCCTCAAAAACCAACTAAATTTATCAGAAAACCTTGTCGATTAATGTATGAAGGTATTAACACACAGTGTGTGCTAGAACATTAGTTATAATTGTTAACCAAAATTTTCATTATCTCGTTGGAATTATAGATCAGAGATGGCGTGTGTTGTGTATGTGTGTGGTTGGTGGTGGGAGGGGTGTTCATACAGGCGCATAGGGGGAGGTCACAGGGAAAAAGATGCAGTTCCTCTAGGAGTGCTGTTGAGGGCAGTTCTGACCAGCTACCCTTAGCCCGGCTGAGGGACGCCACGGACCCTTACTGCCGACTTGCCCTTACCCCAAACTTGTGGCTTTCATGTAGGTTACTTAGGTGCTTAAGACTATTAAGTGGCCCATTGTTTTCAGTTAGCCCTCTGATGACGGCTCCCCGCGTCTATTTCTGTTAGGGGTTCTCTCTCTCTCCCCTAAAGGGGTGGGTTAGATATCAGTTAGTAATACTCAGCACCACCACCAGCTTATGCGTGTTTGGGTTACAATTTTATAAACTACATTGTTAGCTTATGTTATGTAGGATTGGTGAAAATAGGAGAAAATATTATATGAAAGCCCTTATAGTCATGTATGTTCATGGTACCAACATTTAAATAAATTAAATTCAATTAGTGTGTATTGGAATTACATTATATTGAATTTAGTGACGTCTCTTTTGGGCAATCATTTCCAAAATATAAACTGTGCTAATTATAAATATAACAGAGTTGTTGATTGTGATCACGCATCCGAAATGCAGCAAAAATTGGAACTGACTAATTTCTTAGCACAATGTATCAATTTGCAAAAAATAAAATACTTTTTCATGTAAATTGATATAAATGTCGCTCACACCTTTTATACTGTATATTTCAGTACTTGAAATACGAAATCGTCTTGACAAACGAATAGATTTATGAGGAAGGATTGGTTGGGGATGTGGTCTTGGGATAGAAGGTTTTTATTATTACCTACTTTTCGGCCTAAATGTCTTGCCCTCTTCAGGGCAATAAGTGTAATGGAGGGAGGGAGTTACCTACTTTAGGGAAATTGAATCATCCCAAGAGAGAATCCTCAACCAATCCTCTCTCATAAAGTTCGACGGTTATCCCATATCTACTTAAATGGTTTGCATAAGAAAGCGTAATTAACAATTTTTTATATTTAAATACATAAGAGATTTCTTGGAAATTTTATTTGCATTTTTCGGTAAGATGTTGTCAAAATGACAACAAACTGTGTTAGAACATTTACATTTTTTTGTTTTTCTTAGTGTAACGAAAGTATGAACGATTTTTCACTTTGGTCTCTCGCTAACCCCCTGTATTTAATCATATTAGCCAATAAAGATTTTATCCAACAGTTATTAAAAAGGAGCTAAGATACCAAATTTAAGAATTTAATATTTTTATTTTTAAAATTGCTGACTCTATATNGCCCCCCCCACCGTTCCCGGCCGAGTGACCCGCCAGTCGTCAGTCGTGATCTCGCGTTCACATTGGGAACGTACCTCGCTTGTCGCCTTCTACGTCTGACGTCTCCTAGTTGCCTCCCGGTACTTATGTCTCCTCTTTGAAGCTGTCCTTCATCGAGTGCATATATATATATATATTAAACACGTTCAATTATTTTGGACTGTAATACAGAAATACATTATTAAAGTACTTCTAACTTCTCGTCTCTATTTAAAACATTTTTTTCTTTCTTACTTATACTAATATTTAAAGAAAATTCAATTTAATTAGTTTATACGTGGAGAAGTTCGGATTTCTAATACGTAATGCAGTTTCAGAGGCTCAATAACTTTAAATTTAGAAAAAGCCTCTAATGAGTCCATATTTACCTCCATGTATGTTCATTGATGATATAGTGTGCCAATCATTACTTCCAGTACTTAAAATGAAAGATCATATTAATTATTATTTAGCTTAAATTATTTCTGTTCATCAAATGATTTTTTCCCCCCTCATCTCTTAAATAATGACTGTTGGCCTTGTATAGAAAGCAAACTCAAAACGAATGCTGTAATTGGGGGGGAATGGAAATGCATAGTCGAAAACAAGTATTTTCTGCCTACCAGTTATTAAAATTATATAAATCGGGATCATAAGCAATCAAGTATATTTATTTAGGTTTTTATCGAGTAGTATTTTACAGTCAAAATACACCTGACAAGTGCGACAATCATTGTACGAAATTAGAAATAGGAAGTCTTTTTTTTATTTATTGGAATTGAAAAGTTTGATGAACTAAACTATAGGAAATAAATAACTGGGTGAATTTATTTCCTATAGTTATAACTATTATCACTCAATAATGGGTGAAGTATTATCTGTTTGAAAAGTAGGCCGAGAAGTATTTTGATTATAGTGTACATGGATACTTTCTATCAGTGAAGTATCGTTATTGGTTAATACGAGATGAGTTACTCAGAGGAATGTAGAGGTTGGGGGACGGCTATGTGTACCGTTCGCCGGCAGCCATTCTCTGTGGTAGCTGTGCACTAATATTCCCGGCCTTCATTAACGTTCCTCGAGGGCCTCTCCACAGTGTAGAGTTTGGCTAAATCCTCTCTCTCTCTCTCTCTAGAGTGGGCTGATGAAGAGGAGAGGGCTTGTGTGTGTGTGTGGCACACAGATGCACATGCACCACTGTGAACGCAGCCCCCACAAGTGTTGGGTTTGCCGGATGCCGGGCTCCAGTGCCCTCTTGAGACGTACTTATCCCTCTCCTTATAACGGCCTAGCACACACTACTTTTCTCTCACACATCAAACCTCTCAGCTTTTAATTATTACAAGACCATATTCAATCAGTGCTTAGTCATAAATACGCTTTCAGTCTTTTTTATTTTAATGAATTTTAACAAACCTTATATGTGAAGATGTGTTAAAATATTTCAGAAGTTCGCGTCATGGTACGTACCAACATGAATATCTTGATGTCCCTACACGAAATCCTCTAATGATTTAACATGAAATAATTTAAAACAAAATTAAAATACAGGCGTTATCTATCTATTTACTCTCTTTATTTGCCCTGACTTTCGTAACTACATTTTCTAATTTATTTCCTTTCTTTTTTTTCAGGTGAGTGTTTTTGAAGCTGTCTATTATTTTAAGGTTTGAAAGTAAGTTATTATAATTTTTTAAAAATATATTACGTTATAATTTTTCGACTTTTTATATATCTTTATGAAAGGAGACCATTATGTTCGATACACTCAAATGCAGAACTACGTTTGAGATGTAGCTAAAAGTTGTACAACTGAAGAGTACTCTAAATTCTCCCTAAATTGGCGATTCATTTGTTTTACTTATTAGCGAACATCTTATTGTAATGTTGCATATGACAAAATAGTTTCTCAAAAATACACTCGTGTAACATTTCCTTTCTTAAGAAAAGATATTTAAGAATTTAATTTATAATTTTGGGCAAGATCTCATATTTCTAAAGAGTAGGTACCGAGTTTGGTTTGTATACTATTTATTTCCTTGAAAGAATTATTTTTTGTTGAAATTGGATGATGGAAAAGGGCAGTTAAGTGTCAGATCAATATTTATAATCCTAATACCTTAATTATTATTTGAGTCAAGAAAAAACTTTAAGGGATATAAATAGGTGTAGAACATAATTCTCTGACGTTTATATTTTATAACATTTTTATCAAAAAAACACTTGTCAAATTCAAAAAGAAATTTACGAACATAACTAAAGTGGGTAGGCGCTTTCTCTACTATACCATCCTGTCCAATTTAGAGCAAACTTTACTTGTAATAATTTTACGTCTTGTTCTCTCCGGCTCGTAAACTTAATTTTGTCATTTCCTGCTTTTGTATAATTTTTTCTCACTTACTTTTTAATTCGTGTTATTGTCTTGTTATTATGTGTATGCCTTAAATAAAGTAACGTTTTTAATGTCTGAGAGTATTCAGAAAAATAATGTAACCATACATGAAATAGTATTTCTGTTAAGCAGGTCTTTTTAGTAACCTCGATAAATCTGGAACTGTGTATTTTGAAGCACTCAGCATACTTCTAGATTATGTACAAAATATTATTGTAACCTTTATTTAGGAGTTCGAGCCCCCTTGGGGTTTTATCAAGAAATAGTAGAATATTCCTAGAGCCATATCTCAGAGCCAGAACATATTTTTTTTTTTCCTGTAAATATGCTTTCCTTTTGTTGGTAGAAAAAAATCTATTGGTGAAGAAATATAGAATTTTATTTTATTATTGATGTTTTAAGATCATTGCTTTTTAAACAGTCCATTCCTTAAGATTATTTCAAAGTACACTTATCTCTACTGCCGTTCGGAGGGTATTTCTACTAAGGGATCTTAGTGTCAACCCTTGTCCAGTTGAAATACCCCTGCAGAATTAAGATCTAACCCTTCTCCCTTTCATCTCTTATCTCAGGATTAACCCTTAACAGGAGGGAGTTGCCTGTCAACCCTTGTACTCTTATCAACAGGGTCTGTCCTGCCCAGCTGCTGACATCTGCTTCTGTTGCGCCATGTTAGATTTTTAAATAAGTTTAAGTAATGTATATTTAAATCAATCAAAAAAAAAATTCTATTTTCAGATACTGTACTATTTGTAAAAATATCCATGAATATCAAAACGTTATATTTAGCTCGAAAGATATTTAAAGCAATAAAGTCATTAATATTGTTCCTGTAAGAATCCTTCTAATAATTAAAAATAAATCTCTTGCCAGCATAAATAACTGCATTTTTTCTCTGCATTTGTGAGAGTTTTAATTATCTCTTTTAATGAAATATTAGATATTATTCATGTACAGTTCTTATGACCTAAATAATATATATTTACTGATAATGAGTAATTAACAAAAGTAAACTTTCATTACAATGTATTTATTTAAATAGGAAATTTTAGAATTAAATGATCTCTCAATAGAATTAATTGATCAGAAATTCTTTTATTGACTTTTATATTCCATATTTTTATATATTGAATATATAAGTCAGTTCTGATCTTTGTATAAGATGTATTATGAATTACTCCTCCTCTATTTTGATAACTTTGAAATTAATACGCGAAATAGGACTTGGCGGATTACCAAACATGTTACAAAATTTGGATTTTGATTTAAAAAATTAATTTTTCGCTGTGGCGGGTGTAATACTTAGTTTAGTTAATTCAACACCGAAAAAGAAAAACGTAAAAGAGAACTAACTGAAGACGAAAATAGGGTAATTAACTTAAATATGGCAATTAACTCTCAAGTTTAAATAGTTGTAAATTTGCTTAGCTCTTTGTTAACTACTGCTTGAAGGACAGTTCTTTCATATGGGTTGTATGCACCAGTACGATGCCTGAAATAGACAAGGAATTTGGAATATACTGATGGGGTTGGGTCTGAATAAAAGTGGACTCTTTAAGGAATGGGGTAAAATAGAGACTGAATTCAATAGGGTTAGAATTGATTAACTGAATCAATGTGATATAATTACAAATATTTACATTTGGAATAGAGGACAGATGGTTAAACCGAAAGATATAATGAAGTTAAGTTAGTTGAATTTAGAATGTGGTCTGACAATTTATAGTGATTATAATATTTCTTTTAAATTATGTGATGGTATTGCACTGATAATGGTTCCCTGTTTTGGATTGGTATACCCATATTGTAGAGACAAGTTGATGAATTATACAAGAAATGCAAGGGAATAGAGTAAAAAAATCTTACTACCCCAGCCGGGACTAGAACCCGGGTCTCCTGCTTTCCTGGCAGTTATGCTGGCCGAGGCTAACCACCATTGATGAATTATGTAGTGGAGATAAAATGTGGGGCGTCCTGGTTGGTGCATATTGTATTTCAATTACTTGGTAATGATTTTAATTTGTGCTGCTACTTGCCATTGCATTCCCGAGGCCCATGGTCCCGCCAAACTGGTCTACTCCTCCATAAATATAATTGCAAAGTCTCTGGAGTAGAAAAAATGGAGGTGATTTTTCTAAAGCTAATATTTATGGTTCTGACTCTGCTATCGGTCAATGAGATGAGAATGAGCTGCGTTTCCACTTTACTAGCAAATTGTAGAATAATGTTTCTGGTGCCACCCCCTTGTGTTTTCTAAATAAATTTTAAGGCGTGTCAGTTTCTTGTAGCTCGTGTTTAATTATTTTATTCAAATGAATGAAATATTTGAGTCGTTTGATTTATGTTGCGCATAAGCCCTTTGGAGAGCCTTCCTAAAATATATTTACCCATATGAGCTCGTACATTCATTTATTTAATGCGCTGTTAGAATTTACCCTCTTGAACGGGAGATAATTAACTGCTTAGGAAACGAAAGGGTGAACATTAATTACTACTATTAGTTATGCTTTCCTCCAAAGCCATTAGTATAGACTTAATGTAGAGGGGATTGACTTAATTATTGAATTCCGTAGAGTTATATCGCTAACGAGATTTGTGCTGGAGCCACTCCAGGTTTTGGGAAAATACACCTCTTGATAATTAAAAGGAGGTGGAGGGTGGTGCTCTCTGTAGGGTGACTAACGCGATGAGGGATCGTTTTCGTGGTCCGCCGCGTGGGTGCGCTACCGGCTCTCTACTTCTGATCCTCCCCGCTTGGGGCGCTCATTACCCTAATTGGGTTAGAGAGGGTAGTTTTCTTTATGGCCAGCAGTCTTCACAACTTCCTTACGGTTGCTTCTTCTGAGGATTGTGGCGTAGCTCCCAAGTTTTTTGCTGATATTAAATAAGCATGAGGCCTCCTCCTTCTGCTTCCTCTTTGTTCGTATGCCGAGATGCTCTCGGCGGCTTTTCTGTGTATATTGAGGTCTGCCTGAAAAGTTTTTGCTGTACGAAGACTCCAGCTCTTCGCTAGCCAATTAATTTCTTCAGATGTTTTGTCTGGGAAGGATGGCAAAGAGAAGAGTGGTAAAAACACTTTTACGTTAAATTAGAAGAACATTTTGAATTAAAGTTAATGCAAAAGTGCGAAAAAAAAAATACATGTACAGCGCTTAGTTTATAAGTTTTTTATATTACTGAAATTAATTTTTTTTCAAATGGAGTTTATTTTATTTTTTATTTTTTAACGGTAGTTATTATTATTATGTGTTTTTTGGGGCCCCTCGAACGGGTTCGATCGTAGGCAGATAATTTACAAAAATACTCTCAATTTAAATTTTTTTTTGGTCTACCTTGATCGAACCCTAACAAAAAAAAGCATCTAATAATACGTACGTGTGTGTTTGTAGAAATTATATTACGGAGGACTGCTGTGGGGCTGCTATAGAGGACTGCTGTGGAGGATTGCTATGCTATGGAGGACTGCTGTGGACTGCTTCTTTAAGGGAGAATAGGTGGTGATTTGAAGAAAATTTTGAAAATCGCTTTATGGTACACAAGTGAATATCATAATTTCTTTAGGGGAAATCCCTTAACTGTAAACTGAAAATTCTTCTGAATTCGCTGAAAGGGGAATATCTTGAGTTACACAGAAACAGGAAAGCGACCCTTTTCACTGAATGGAACCCAATTAATTTAATCCCTTTGCTTTTGGGAGCGAGCGCGGGCTAAGGAGGGAATACGGAGGGTGATGGGTAATTAGTGTCAGTAGGCCCTTTGAGGCAGAGACGTCGAGGAGCTTGAGTGTAGACCTACCCCTGGGGAGAGGCCTTTGTCACGGGATACCATCTGATTCAGGACAGTCAACTGGGTATGAGGACATTCTCGGGTACACCAAAGGGAAATGAGAATGGAGTCCTCAATACATAATGCAATTTGCAATAATATACTCCAAGAAAAATACACTTAGCAGTATTTTCAATAGCTTTATTTTTGATTTCTAGAATGAATTATATTATCAATATTTAGATTTTTGAAACATTTATATGCTTCAGACATTGAATTCTACTAGCTTAGGATAACATGCATCCTATTCCAATTTTAGACAAATATGTGAAGTCATTGTTGTAGGCGAGTTATGGTCGGGATTTTCCTGAATCAGAAGAAAACGTCGCTTCCATGAGAAGGGATGCACGATGCAGAGACAAGAAGTGCCAGGAATACGCCAAAGAAATCCTCTCCGAGTTGGGTGTCCTCCGGAACTAGAGCTCCAGAACTTCTTACGCAACTCCTCCCTTCACTAACCCCCACAGTCTGCTACCCCTGGCTCAAATCTTCACTCAGTTTATATTTCCAGGAGAGCCATTTTGTCATTGCGAATTCCCAAGGTAGCTTTTCAGCTTCGTCTAATGACAGTGTTGGAAACGTTTTCGTACCTGTTAGACTCTAAACATTATTTCAGTACTCAGTTGTGTGTGAGGATCTCTCTCTAGTGTCGAATATCTCATTTTCTATTTGTGAATGAAATCAAATATTTTAACAATTTTTAGAGTAAGGAAACAGAATAATAAATCAAAGCGTCCGAGCCAGAACTCGAACCTGGATCTCCTGCTATCTGGGCCGGTGCATTTTTATTCTGTTCCCTTGCACTAAAAATTGTTATTATTTACGTGGGATTAAATACCACAAAAAAAATTTATCAAATATTTTAACTGCCTTTTGAATAAAAAAAATATATAAATAACGAGAAAGAAGTTGCCTTCAGTTAGCGAATTCAGGCTAATGAGTGCTGATTACCTTTCAATCTCGAGTCGCATTACAAGTAAAATTTCCTCTAAAGCACCCCAAGAAATTTTATTAGAGGAGCACACATCAATTACTAAATGTAATTTAGATACAAATGGTTTGTGTAATTATTTACTGTATTCATCTATATCATACAGGAGTATTTACTTGTAAACCTAAGTATTTATAGAACGCACCTTCTGACAATATTATTATTTAAACAAAACTAAGACCTTCATTTTATATATATTTTATTACTCTTTTAAAAAATGTACAAGTTATCATTTTTGTGAAAGTAAAATCGCATCTATTAATAGTATTAATCTTTCGATAGATATTATTCATGTAACAAAAATCAATGACTGTTGATAGAAATCTTTCCCAAGATACAGCAGCTATAATTTAAATTCCATATTAACTTAATGCTTTCGTAATACGGTATATAACAATCTCTATTATAAATTTAAATAGTTTGTCATTTGTTAATAAAGTGTAAGGGTTTCCTTGAATCTATAAAAAATATTTCCTAACTCCAGCAACCATAATTTTCATTCAAATGCTAAATGACTCGGTATTTCTACCCCAAACTTTGATTAATAACAAAATGAGAGTTTGTTGACCGTAGATATTATTCTAAGATGATTTTAGTTGGGGTTCGGTCGAGGTAGATCCAAAAAAAAAAAACACAAATTAATAACATTTTGATAACATATCTTTTGCAGTAACGTAAAATCTACCTTCTATATTGTAAGTTGTTTTAAGTTTTACCTTTTTACGTTGGAACCTTGAAGCTTCTTTTCAAAAATTTAAACACATTTTCACCTATCATAAATATTTATTTGGTAGTGGTTTATTATCCCACGTAAATTTTAAACAATTAATGAGAGGGAATAGAATAAAACAATTGGTTCTGGTTGTGCAATGGATAGCATACCGGCCCGGCAAGCAGGAGATCCAGGTTCGAGTCCTGGCTGGGACAGATAGATTTTTTTATTCTATTCCCTCTCGTTATTTGTTTAAAATTTTCACCTATCTTAGTTAAACTTATAAAACTTATTAGTCAAGTAGTTAAATATATAGTATATATATATAATGATGAAGCACTCGCGGCTTCGACTTATAGTAATCAAGGGACAGTCTCTCTTCACTCCTTACCGCCAGTATTTTGGTGATCCCCGAAAATTTTACTCCTTGGGATTTAGTCTTTTTGTGTGTGCACTCTCTGTCTCACCTGTTCTTTAAAAATTATTTTATATTTTAAAAGTGTGTAGTGTAGGAAGTTCAAAGCATGTGGTATTTAGTGATACATGATAATATGAAGAACTTCAGTCCTTAACTGGAAAAGGGGAATTTTCAGATATTAATATTTAAATAGGAAGCAGTGCCTTAAATTTCGGTCAAGATCATAAAAAAATGTAAGTAAGATAAGAAAATAATAATAAGAAAAAAAGCGCATAATCTTTTGTCTCTCGTCTCTCTCTGAGGAGAATTACAATACCAGGACGGTTTTTGTGGCGCGGTACCCACGTGCCTGTTTTACCTCTCTTCTTGTGTATTCTGGGGGCATTCCATCCCCCTACCCCTACAGTCATTTAAATATATTTGTGGCCGAGCGAATACTTTACAGAAAGCTCGGCTTCCACATTCCACTAACCGCTTGAACGATGGGATATTTTATAAAATATCACTAGAGTCGTTATATCAAGAGTTAAAAATCAAATATTCTCCCAGTTGTAAACTGTATTAAATTTATTTGTATTTACTTATTGCCGTCTAGGTCTTTACACCCATGTATTCCAGTATTTTGGAGTCGATTTGAAATCTTTACAAATAGTTGAGTATGATTGGTATTACTTTTTTGGATAATTGAAAAAGAAGCATAAGATTTTGGTCTAAAACATTAGTTTTTTACACGAAATTTAAAAAAAAAAAAAGGGGCAAAGTTCTATTTTAAAAAAAAATTTCTTGGTACAGGCGAGGTTACAGCCGCTGCTGGCCCAGATGTAGCTGGCTACAGCTACACAGTGAGTGCTGAGTATAAAGCAGATGATAACCGCAAATGTAGAGAGTAAATAATTTCTTGGTCACATTTTGTTGACATTTGGTTGATAGTCCCTGTATAACAGTAACGTAAGTGTTGAGGAATATCCTTCCAATGGAGAGAATGAGATAAATAATCTGTAAAGGTTCATATTTACACTCTTTACCTGGACTGGAAAGGATGTTATTTTCTCACTTAAAGATCTTTAAACTACAGGGGTACAGAAATCATAAATAATATCTTCTAGACAATAAGGAATTAATAAATTACTAAGGGAGCGGAAGTAAAGTTATAACTTCCGCATGTTTAAAGGTCTCCAAGTCATTCGTAAATCCACATATACGTATACACATTTTTATTTATAAGTTTCAACCCTTTTGAGCGCAAACTGGCTTCCAGGAATATATTATCTGGATTCTTAATAATCTTCAAAGCAAATTACCTTATCTGTGTTATATCATAATTCTTCCAATAACACCTTATCATTTTTGAGAAATTTGGCTTAGTTGAGACTGTGCCACGACATTAAAAAAACAACCAATAACCCACTATAAATTTGTATAGCTTCATCAATAATTTATTACCCATTATGAATATAATTCATCATTTGTTTCAAGTTCCAACCATCACAGTGTGAACTAAATACTTATCCTGATACTGGCCTACAATAATAATAATACTATGTGCTCTTCGATTGGTCAATATACCTGATCTCGATTGGTTATACTCCTTAACGCAAAATTTCATTTAAGTCAGTTAAAAAAAAAATTTTTTTTTGAAAATTATTATTCTATTATTATTAGTAGCAGTTGCATAAAAAGCTGTTGGTTAAAGTCTTTATAAAATAAGAATATTAATGACGTCATGAAAGCTTTAATGGATAGAGTGGACTTCGTTGCTCTTTGTATTGTAGTAGTTTCCAATCTCCTTGCACTTCCTTGTCTTCTTCTGCTTTGTCTTCATCCCTTCATTTTAATGCCATTTAGCGTGGCTATTTTTTCCTTAACTAGTAAAGGCTTGATTCACACTTCATGTATCTCTTCAGTAGAGTCTAAGTAGATTCGAAAAACTCGCCTCATTTACAGTTTTGTGATGTAAGGACAAACTCTATCTACTATCCTCGAAATTTTCTACCTGACATAAATTTCCCAAATAATTTTTTTTTTTTCATCTAAGGAACCTAAATGATTCGTACTTCTTTAATTTGAAATTTATAAATCTGAACATTATATTTGAAAATTTGATTACATTAATCATTAATAACAACTTCACTGGCTTGAATTTATTCGAAAAGTGTTACAGTGTCTCTTCTACTCTGTGTTTGTGTTCTACAAGCATAGTGTAGAATATTTTAAAATCTAAAACTAAAGAAAAATTAATTTTTTTTTTACCATATAAAATAGAGTGAAGTATTCAATTATATAATTCTAGTATTATTTACAATTGATCTACTCTCTCCATATTTCAGCAAATAAAATATTCGAGTAGAGGAAAGACTTCCTATACTATAAAATAAACAATATTTTTAAGTAAATAAAATCCTACATAAAAACTTTAGAATTCGTTGTAAAAAATCCGAGACAAGGACTTTTTAATTAATTTTATTTTAAAAAATTTGATATTTGTTAAAGTCCTACATAAAAGGGATATTTTATTTTCTAAAAAAAAAGATAATAAATATAATTGATTTTTTTCGATTCTTCGATTTATTTTTAGCGGATTTCGATTTCAATTGGTTAAATTAAAGAAACTCAAATAAAAAAATAGTTTATTTATAAAATAAGTTTTAGATGTTGCATAGATTTATACGTTGAATTGAGTTTCTTTATTCTTTTTCAATTCTTTAGTATATTTGTTTCAGTTGCCCATTCTAAAATGTTTATCTCATGTATGAATGGTACAAATAATTGTCCTGTCATCTCCTGGGAGGGAAGATTTTTTACAAAGTTTAGCCGAATTTTTTTTTTTTTTTTCTTAGCCGGATTGGTTTTTTTTTTTTGTAAATACAATACTAATTTAGGGAAGTAATATGTCAATATAGTTACTTATATATTTTGAATTGCCTTACTGTGGTATAATATAAGTAATTAGTCGGGTAAAAGTCATTTATTGTTTTTAAAAAAAAATTTTTTTTCAAACATTCCTAAAATTTTCGATTTAAAGAAGTAATTTACTTTTTTTCCCCTCTTCTTTAATTATATCAATAATATGAAAATTTTCTAATCATTTAAATATGTTTGATTATATTTTTTTTACTGCACCATTGAGTACCCCGTTGATCCTCCATATATTCACTGATCTCCAATCAGGCTTTGAAAAAATCTCCTGGAATTAAGCCTAGACTTTAAAAATTAAATAAAAAAAATCCTATATGACTAGCTAGTAAAGAGATCTCGCATTACTTATTAGTAATATGATTGAAATTCAATTTACAATCGTTAGAGGAATTGTTGTAGATTAGTTATTACTTTTACCTATTGTCATTAATCATCATTTATAAGAACTGACATTCTAGTGATGATTGATGTGAGGTCCTGACATTCTTCACTATTACTTTAAATTATTTTTTGTGTTTTGAAACTCCCTATATTCGATCAGATTGAGGTTATTCTTATCCGGGAGAATAAACGACACTTAAGAATTTTACTCTAATGAAAAGATTGTTTTCATCGTTTTATAAATTACTATAATATACAATACGAATAACTATATTTTGCAAAATTATTTCGCGCTTTTTATATAATTTAAGTATTTGAAATCACTTTCGAACTTCAGTGAAGTACGTTATTTATTTTATTTGAAAATAATTGAAGAATTGATGTTATCTCATTAAAAATGTTTTGAAATTTTTTTAAGAAGTTTTCTCTGATCCTATCGACTTGAAACCTAATATAATAGTTACCTAACTAATATATATATATATATATAATTATTATACATTATTTATATTTCAGGTTATCCCCCTCCAATTCATTTTAAACATTTATTCATTTGTAGGCAATTTATATATCTAATGAATTCTTCTATTTTAAAATAGTTTTTAAATTATTTTGTAAAATATCAAGAAAAATTTGGTCAATTTTTTTAACGTGTAAAATTTCTTCATGTTTTACCTCTGCGCATTAAACACAGCTCTTTAAATTATTTTATTTAATCAAATTTCAATTATTTGTCTTTAATTTTGACTCTTGAATTAGACGTAAGCCATTAGTTGTGACATATTTTTGACTTGGGGTATTAGCTTCTAGCACAGGTATGTTGAATGCGACTCATGATTCTTGTGCATTTCAACTAACTTGTTATTAGAGATGGTTTAAACATTTTCCCCATTTTTATA
This sequence comes from Oncopeltus fasciatus, assembly GCA_000696205.2. Classification (NCBI taxonomy): domain Eukaryota; kingdom Metazoa; phylum Arthropoda; class Insecta; order Hemiptera; family Lygaeidae; genus Oncopeltus; species Oncopeltus fasciatus. The sequence goes on along the minus strand of KZ806898.1, from coordinate 459,726 downwards.
GGGACAATTTAATAAAAACGGATGGTGTATTCAATGGAGTGGCAGAAAAGGTACTCAAATTCACTAAGAATGAGAATTTTTAAATTCTTTTTGACGTATTTCATTGCACTTATACTCGTATGTATAAGTATGTAGTTCCTGTTTGTTTACGATGCAACTGGTATAGTAAGATTGTCAACAATTATTTATTATTATTATTGTTATTATAAAAACAGGAATTAATTAGATTCTCTCTTCTATTAGCTATAGGAAATACTTGCATTGGAAGATGAGGTGATATATATATAAAATGATTTCACTTGTTGTCGATGAAGAGATTTTGTGAAGCTCTGATGAAGGTGGACGTCCTTACTCTATATACTTTATCTTCTTTGTTGTCTATTCTCCGATTGCGCGTCAGTTAAAGTAACACCAAGCCAGTCGATTACTGGGGTATGAGGAGGGGGGGGGGGGGGTATTACGAGAACCCCTTCTCCCTTCACAATACGCAGCCTTACGTAACCCAGTTCGGGAGGGCTTTCGTAATCCTCGAAAACGCCCTCCTATCGGCTTCTCCTTCTTTGCCAAGGGGATCAATCGCCGATTATGTGGCGTGTCTCTTCCAATAGTCTCAAAGTGACACAGACTCTCTGCGATAGAGCCTTCGGCACAAGTCATTCCTCCATGTTTATTGTTATCTTTAATGCTGTAGGCGAATTATTGTTGCAAACAGTTTTATTATTATTTATCTAATTCTTATAAACCCTTTGGTTATTAGTTAGTATATATTAGTAGTAATTTACCTCAAGTTTGAGAATGGTGTCATTGGTCACCTTCTCTCTTCGTGTGATTGACATTGAATGTTACAATATTATATAATATAATATAATATAACACCAAATTACAATATGTTTTTATTTAACAGAACGTAATAAATAAATAAAAGTTTACAAATTCAAGAAAAATCTCATTTCATTTAACTTTTGATCCCTTGTAGATTATTGTCAAACTCGCATTATTTTTTTTTATTTATTTTTTTTAATCTTTACACGTTTTCAGAGTTATAATTTTTTGTTATAGATAGGATTACATCCTTTTCTGCGTTAAAGGCTTATTAGCCAGATAATAGTCAACCAGTCTGATTCTACTTCTGGAGTCATTTTCTGTACATCTTGTAAACCTTATGGATTTAGACGCTAGTCATGAAGAACTGATTAAATCTTCTATGACCGCTATACTCTCCTGCTGTTTCCTTTTCATTTTTCTGGCATTCTTCTTAAATTCTTTGTGGGGGAGAGTGTTCTCCCTGTCACTAAGCATCAGTTGCTACATCCATCTTGTGGCAGCTGTTAGTTTAATGTGCTTACGTTCGTCTTGCTAACCTTCCTGTGGTTCCACGTTCGCAGAGTACTTTAGTTCTCTTTCCTGTACTCAACAGTACTTTCCCAGTTATGCCTGGGCTTGCAATATAGAACAATTATTTTATTAATTATTTATTTTGTTGAGAGTGGTTGGTCACCTTTTCTCCTCATGTGATTGACATTGAATGTCATTTTTAATTTCATTGTAATCAAATTACAAAATGTTTTTATTTAACAGAATGTAATAAATAAATAAAAGTTTATTTAAAAAAAATTATTTTGTTAGACAAATCACCTCTCCTCTAATTTTTGAGTGCAGTATACACTTACTTAATGCTGTTCACTATATAATTACCTATTGAGTACATAATATAATTACCTAATGATGTTCATTAATTAATTAATTACCTATTGAGTACATTATATAATTACTTAATGTGTACATATGTCTGTGAGCTACTTTTTATTTTCCTTAAATATCTAGAGAAGATATTATGAGGATTCTTATTCCTGTTGATGGTAATGCCATTTTTTTTTTTTTTTTACTAGTTTTCCTTTCATGTTGTCGCTTTAGTCGAATAATTTAATAGGATCAATTAAACAAATTTATTTAAAAAAAAATAAAATAAGCTAATAACGTGATATAAATTAACTTATAAATTATTTAATTGTGAATGTGTGGGAGTGATGTGTGTACGTGTGTTTGCCCGCAGTTACATCATGTAACTTGATATTTTTTTTTCTAGAGTCATGAAAATATAATAGATGTAAAACGCTTCTTTAGATTTTGAGATTTCATATTTTGAGAAGAAAAGCTCANTTTTTTTTTTTTTTTTTTTTTTTTTTTTTTTTTTTTTTTTTTTTTTTTTTTACTAGTTTTCCTTTCATGTTGTCGCTTTAGTCGAATAATTTAATAGGATCAATTAAACGAATCAGGTTAAAAAAAAATAAAATAAGTTGCTGGGCGCGATCTGTAAATAATTAAGCAGTTTTTTTTTATGGTTTTCTAAAGTGTTTCTGAATTGCAAACAAATGTAGAAATACTGTCCATCCTTCTCAAGAGTTTAACCCTCCTTTAATGGGGTTACAAAACTTTTCGGTGATGGGGAGGAGTTTACCCCACACCCTTTTATAAAGACACCCTGAGGCCGCCCTAGTCCTGGGATTCGGGAGTGCTTAGAACTGGTGTGAAGATTCCCATCCATCAGGAAGTGTCACCGAAAAGTAGGGTCCCACTGATTTTTAGCCAATTCCTTCTGTAAATCCAGCATTTCCCCTTCCCCTTGGTAGAACACTCTAGAGGCAATCATGCCGTTAGACTATCACATTTGATCCCAATCAACCTACGACAATTGAAATTGTGATGTGATGATTTGCTAAAAGTGAATAGTCCACAATTTATATAAATATGAAATTTTTAATAGACTATTTTAATTCTAAGTGTAAAATTTAATATTTTATTTTTATTATTTCTTTGTGTAAAAGAATGTGAGATGTCTCTCTTCACGGAGTTTAGGATTGTTTATTGGTTTTGCATTTATAAAATTTCTCAACTTTATTTTCCACCTCAGTAGCACTCTAATCTGTCTTAGCTCTTGATAAAATAATGATATTACATATCTTGTTAATTATATATAAATACATACAAAGTAACACTATTTCAATGTTTTTTAATTTTCCTTAGTTTTAAGTATTTATTAGTAAATTTTTTTTTTTTTTGTTAGGGATCGGTCAGACTTGATCCAAAAAATACATTTAAAAAAATACATTAGGTAAAGATCAAATGTATGTAGACATATACACACACACACACACACACACACACACACACAGAAATAAACTTGATTTTTTTTTTAAATTTAATTATTTTTTTGCAAAGCGTCGATTGAGCTGAAGGCCAAAATTAATTTCAGGTAATGAATTACGAGATAAAAAATATTTAAACTTCAATACCTTCGTTATTATTAGTGTTGCGAAAATTTTGTGCATACAAAGTTCTTCATATTTCCTGAGTGCCATGCTTCTTAAAACTACTTGTCCACCATGAAACATGCGTCACTTGCAGACATTAACGTAGCTCATTTTCGCTGAGAGGAATACCGTGTTGGCCTAATTAGTTTCTTCAGTTTCCATTTCATTCCTCTATTTCACATTTGATAAATCGTCTTAAAAACAGTTCATTTAGTGATAAGAACAAAGTCCCCCTGGAAAACCTAACTCACATTCTCCATCTCCGAGAATTTAATTTTCATTTGTACTTGTAGAAAAACAAGGCTTCAAAAACTTTGCAGATTTCTTTGCAATATATTTGCTAAAACCTTTACCACTAAGATATTGGAAGTATAATGTGAGCTACTCTTTAAAGAAATCAATCACTAATGAAGTATGATAATTTAAAAATAATTATTTGAGGAAATATAATTTTATATTAATTTGCAATGAACAAAATAAACGAAAAAGTCAATGATCACAAACCTCTGATCTTAAATGATGACAAAAAAAGTTAAGGCTTAAATACACTGAACCTTAAATATCAAAATAATATATTGCATAAAATATGTTTTATACGTGTTATTGTATGTAAGTCATATAATAATAATAATGTATTTATTTTTATTTACTAAGCCTTCAACTCTTTATCCTTTCAAATCGAGGACAATAATGTGAGAATGAAATATCCTCACGCATTGCGTTTTGAAGTCCACTTATTTATATAAAGTTTAGTGTATATTACTTTTCCTGTAGTTGATAAAATCGTTGTAGATATAAAACAAATTTTTAAAAATCTGTTTTTGTAGGAATACAACCTAGTACTCCTCGGAAATCATTAAAACCAGTGGATTTTGTATGGGCCGTCTAAATTCAAAATAATTTTCCAATTACATCCAGTTATCGAAACCCAAGTGGCCTTTAATTCGAACTCAATCAGATCTTGTAAAAAAGAAATACTTTCTGAATGACAATAGTTTAAATTTACCTAAAATTGTACCTTCCTGATGAATAACTTTATTCAATTGACAAATTTAAATGACCAGAATAACTTATAATTTTAATCTCTTAATTCAAAGTAAAAATAAATATGTGATTATTTTAGTGCGATTATGTCCGATATTGTATCGTTGTAGACGATATCTTATAATATAGGCAGACTCGTATTGGAATCTCCATTTGTGAGAAGTGACAGTTCATTTTTTTTGTTTTTATATCAACTTATTTTAATTTATTTAATTTTTGCATAATTTTATTTATTTATAATTTTATTTNTAATTAAGTAAAAAGGAGTGCTTTTTTGACCGTAGATATTATTAGATGATGACTTTAGTTGGGGTTTGGTGAAGGTAAATAATAAAAAAAATACCAATTTAAAAAAAGTGTATTTTTTAAAGGATTATTTGCCAACGTTTCGGCTTACATTGTAAGCCATCTTCAGAGCTATCATGAAGACGAGAGAGGACGTCCTGTCCCCCCTTTTTTTAAATTGGTATTTTTTTTTTTTTTTTGGATCTACCTTGACCAAATCATAACTAAAATCATCATCTAAATATAATTAAGTTTTTCTGTCTGGCCTAAAAAGTGAACTTTCATCTTTTCTTTACCATTAATATTTGTTTACTTATTGCTGTTATTATTATTGGTTGGCTATAAGTTTCGTTTTGTATTTTAATTTCTAAGGAGTTCTCTGGAATCTTGTTTTATAAAACTTGTAATTCAGGAAATAACTAATTTTTCTTTCTGAATTCTTTATACTAATATTCTTTACCTTTGTTACTTCTGTTATACTTTATCCCAGTGAAGGGATATCTTGATTTATCGGTTTAACACTAATTGTCTGCAAACTCCAAGAGCAGTTGGGGAGCCGTAGTATGAATAATTATCGGGAGAGATATCCCCAGTGATAAATGTCCCCCGCCATATTTGCATATAATTGTTCCTCGGTGTTTATCCGATATATGCAGATTGATTCTGAATGTATTTCCTACATTACCAAGCTACATTATTTGTCCGCTAGTTCGCGCTTGAATCTGTACCTTCTCAGTGTATGTTCATTTATTTGCATACGTCACAGATGCAGTCTGGTTTTTCAGAGTTTTGCAGAATTAAGCGTAACTCACGCATTCACAAACGTAATATATACGTACATGTGTGTGTGTTTGTACATATGTAGCGTCCGCCATTTATTTATATAGAAATCAAATATTGTTAATTGAGTTCCTTCCCTTTTTCCGGGGGCGGGTGGAGGGGGTTAAAGAAAGAACACATTGAAAAATCTTCCATGTCGTAGTTATTGTTAGAGCTATTATTGTACCGAGCACAATAGGTTTTTATCTTTATATTTTGAAATGTAATTTTTAGGGTTGGTTGGGCCCAATTACTTCATTACCAACTTCTGTTTTAATATTTATCTTGTAATCCGTAGAATTCTATCATTTTTGGCTGAAATGGAATGATGAGATGAGGAAAGGGGATTTCGTAAAAGACCATAATTTGCGATGAAAATATATCTAATATTAGGTAAAGATCAAATGTATGTAGACATATACACACACACACACACACACACACACACACACACACACACACACACACACACACACACACACACACACACACACACACATTCACTGCGTTAGGTGTCATGCATTTCTAAACTTTCTCAATCTTATTTGTATCTGTCAAATTAGTATAAAATAATGCTATTTAAATGTATTTATTAAATTTCTGTTGTCCTAAGTATTTATTTTCCTAAATTATGTTTATTACATTACGCAAAGTGAATTTAGTTGTTTTTTTAAAGCATAGATTATTCCATTTTGGTGCCATGCTCGAAAGTAAATGAACATTGCCGCAATGCTGATGGTGCATATAATATAACCCCTGACAGAGATCTTAGTAAATTAGTGCTTTCTGTATGCTGAGTTTATTCCCTTTAATCCTGTCTATTAAGAAAAACTTGTTACTTAAAATAAATTGTTTTAATAAGAAAGATAATCTTTAGTAATATACTTTCGGTAAATAAACAAACGCATTGAAATATTATTTTCTTGCATTCAAACAAGAGAATATGATATATAATATAAATAATTATGTTAATTTTAAATAGTATAGAATTAATGAATGGTGAGCAAAATAAAATACTTTTGTGGGTTGTAATGAGAGTTTCTTACATGTGAGCCAGTCAAAACTTTACATAATGGTATATAAGAGTTAAGTTTCCATTGCGTTTGTTCATCATTTTATATGTTATATAATGTTTTTTGCTGACCAAGTAGAGGAGCCAGCGCCGAGTAAGAAAAGCGATATTAAGGTCTGTCGCTCAGGGACTTTCACTGTCCGAGGCGTATCCCCCACCCCTCGGTCCCTTTGGGCGCCACCGGATGGGGCAGGACAACTCCTTGTCCTTATGAAATTCCTCCCTTCTGTGTAGGTCCACTTCATCCCTTCCGCTTTGTGCTGGAGGGGGGGATCGTGTGAGAGTAATGAAGGACTTGTAAACGTACTTGAGCCGCCAACCTCTCCCACCTTGAAGACATCCGGAGCCAAATCCCCCCCCCCCCTCTATCTTTACGATCCTGTCAGCTTTCTCAATTCCGTCTGCATTTAAAGACATTAATCTTCTTTTCTCTACTTACGAAGGTGCGATTAAAAAAAAAAAAAAAAAAAAAAAAAAGCTTGCAAGAAAGTTTGCAGAGAAAATACATTTCCCCTTCCGAAGTACTAATTAGATGAAAATTAATGAATTTATTACAATATAGAATCTTCAGCGCTGTCTTCTTTGTAATATAATATAATAATATACGCTAAACATCCTCTAATATAGGATAGAGCTTATGTACCCAGGTTTTTTTTTTTTTTTTTAATCATGTTAATGTGGATGATGTATATTTCAAATGTACAACAATCATGACTATGCAAACCCTTTTTCTTCCGTCATGTTAAACAGATTTAACTTAATAGGATTAGGATTAGGATCAGGTTATAGGGCGATCAACAAAATGGTTATTACGCCCTGACTGTTGGGTTAATTAAATTTTTTTTTTATATATGCCTGTTTCTCTTAAAATGCACATAAGTTTGCCTACATTGGATTCATGGATTAAACTTAATATCCTTAATAGACACTATAATATTCCTTTGTTGTTTGTTCAGAGATATAACTTTAATGAGTAGAGTAACTAAAGAGTTAAGCTTTTGGTTAGCAAGTAATCAAATCTTTCTTTGTTTTTCTAAAACCGGAGGAATGAAACCAAACTCATTTATGTGTAGTAGTTTGAAGAAGTAGCAAGTTTCCGACTACCTCAAGGAACTGATATCCCAGCGTTAAGAATACGCTGCCCGACGGCAGAAAATAATGCACTACACGTAAGGACCAAGATGTCCTGCACTTAATGCCGCAAGGAGCTAGCTGGCTCCCTTCCGAGCTCTGCCGCAGAGATATTTATTGGCGTGGGAGGGGCGGAAGTTCCTGTCCGAGTTCACCATTAATCGCACACAATATCGCCCCCCTCGGAAACTTTTCCTCCTCGCGAGATTGAAAAGAAGCGGTGGGAGGGGGCTGGGAGGAAAGCCGACGTAAAGGTCATGGAAATATACTCAAATACTCTCAACCGCTTTCCTCAACAGTGTTGGTTCACATCAATTTCCTTTTGACTTAAATAGTTTTTATTTGTAGAACTGAATCATTTCCAAAAGGGAGTTAAGTACGTCAACAATAAATTAGAGCCCTTCATACAAGTGTTAAATGAAATAAACCTAACTTAATCTCTCAGATTTCTATTAAACCTGGACGTTTATAAGAAAAAATCACTAATTTTCTCTTATAAACCTAAAAGACTTATTAATTTAAATAGCATAATCACCAAGGCTGGCTCTAGAGCTACAAGAAAGGGAAATTGGGAACTCAACTTTCCTTCTATTTTAATGTCTCCCCTAATACAATTTCAGCAGCTTTCTTTTGATGATTTTCGTAGAGCCTACTATTAAAAATTAAGTATAATAAAAGTATATATAGTTGACTTATTTTGGTTGCTCTTTAGCTTCCACAATTTTAGTAATGAAAAAACTCAATTCAGGTAACTATGCTTTTTTTTTTTTTTTTTTTTTCCGAAAACCGTTATATGAGCTCCTTAATATATGATATCTTATACATTACAATTTTAACTTGTGATATTTTCGATATAGTGTTATAAAAAATCTTAATGTATCATAAGAAAAGTAAATTTAAAACAAATGTAAAGAAAAAGTGCTAGTTCTCAATGAAATATACAAAAAATATTGTAACAAATTACTGTGGTCTTTAATGTTCATATCTTTTATAATTAGCTACCACCTAGTTATTAATATATATTATTATANAGTTTTCACAAATCTCTTAGAAATACATAACACTGTTTTAATAATAATGAGCTTGCCTTTTTAAATCTATAAAGTAATTTAATCTATAAAAAAGTGGGATCCAATGGTGTCAAGTGTGCTTCCTTAGTTAAAGTGGAACATTAATAATAAATTATTTTATATGTTAGTATATCTAGGCTTCTGGTGAAAGTTAAGTGAGCGTTTAGGAAGCCAAGCTATTGCAAGTATAGAAGGGCGAGAAGTGTGAGTCCAAAGAGTAGATAAGGGCCAGATAGAGGTAGAGATGGTTTAAATGAAGTTTAAATCTCCGTGAGATGTAGTGGATAACTGATAACTGGTATAATGGATTTTTAATAATTGAATTGCTTTAAAATACGGAATTTGTTTGCTTAGAAGAAGTATTATTGCTCAATTTATTTGTATACATTCAGCAGAAGGAAAGGTTCAGTGCTCATCGTCAGAATTAGGTATATTGTTGCGCTATCGGTTGGAATGTAGTTCTAGGCTGAGAAATTATAAATATGTCTTAAGTACAGCCTTAATAGCTACATTCATTCGGAGTTCGCTAAAATCTTTGTTATATTCAAACAATGTCGTTAAAACATTGGGAAAAGAAATTGTGATATGAAGATCTGTAGAAGAACACATGGCAGTCTCCTGATTAGGTAGTAACAGCACTTCCAAGTGTTAAGACACGAAGCCTGGGAAGATTCAAGGATGAGATCCTGTTTCCCTAAGGGAACCCTCCTTTTCTCCCCCCCTTTCAGCTAATCACCGAATTTAATTATGACGTCATGACAATGATGTGAAACCCCTGATGGTGGAAAATTTATGTCTTCCTTTTCTTCCACTTGTCTTCCCACCGGGCAATTAGCCACTTTCAGCAGTAAAAGTACTCCCTACTAAGGGAATTTGTGAATTCTCACGTAGAACTATAAGATAAAACTTGATCTATAGTTATTTTGAATAAAACTATTTTTTTCTTTTATTTTTTTAAATCATTTAATTTTTAAATATTTCAGTCTTTATTGAATTTTTCAATGGAATAATATTGCTTCCATGTTCCCAATATGTTGGACGAAAATTATAGCGGTACCGATCAGAATGGAGGAAAAAAAAAAACTAATTCGTTTTATTAAGATAAATGTATCTACTGATTTTAGTAATGTCAAATTAAGCATTGTTAATCCCTTTTTTTTTTTTCCAATCAGCCCTGATATAGATATTACAGGATGTGCGAAAGAACAGCAAAAAAACAGCTTTTTGACACGGTTAAGCCCTAAGGAAGAATTAAATGTCACTTTTGTTAAGATTCAGTAAGGCGTTATTTATCTATTTTATGTTTTGTTATGTATTTATGTATTGTTATGTATTTAAACAATCTAGCGTTTTCCCACGTATCCTTAAATAAATCAAGTAGTTTCATTCGATATTAATTACATTTTTAGTATGGTCTCCTCAACTTAAGATTTAAAGATTTACGCGATTGTAAGAAAATCTCGTACTATTTTTTAAAGTAATAAAATCCATCAAAAATTTTATAAGTCTCGTAAGTTTTATTCTATTGAGCGAGTTGAGTGTGATAAACTCTGTTAATATAGAATCGTTTCAACTCACTCTAAATAGATGTATTGAAAATGAGTAGTGGTGTCCGTTTTACGTAACATTTAGATATTCTGATAGTTGCTGAATTGGCTTTCTATCCCGTAAAATCCCATACATCATTCAGAAGAAATCAAATATTTATATAGGAATTCTGAGCCAAGGCAGAGGTTTTCTATCTGATAAATGTTCAATAATCATTCAGAAAGAGGAAAAGTACTAAGATGGAAATTCTGACTGCTGCTAGATTGGCTTCCTATCCCATTAATCATTCAGAGAGAGGAAAAGTACTAAGATGGAAATATGATAATTATATAATCAATGTATATTATTAATATATTACCAAATTAATTATTAGAAAACTAAATGACTTAATAAGCAAGTAATATAATAATATAGCATTTATAAATATTAATTTAGATGTGGTTTATTATCCCACGTAAATTTTAAACAATTAATGAGAGGGAATAGAATAAAAAATAACACATCTGGGAAAGATAGATTTTTTTATTCTATTCCCTCTCATTAATTGTTTAATAATAATAACATATTATCCTCGATTATAGGAAAAATCTTTTCTAAATGTCACCTTGAAGTGCCAGGAGAAATGAAAACAATCAGCATTTGAACTGGAAGTGGAAAGAAGAGTGACGGTTGTTTAGTAGAATGGGATTCTAAAAGGAGGAAGTAAGGTCTGTAAACCGGTCATAGATCTGAAGGACTTTATATAATGAACCGAAGATTTGTGTTTGGAGTAAGTCAAAAAAGTGAGTGGAAATGGTCTATGGATGAAAGGAACCAAGAAAATACTGGCGTTGGTGAGTGGGAATGTCATCTTTTACCAGCTTACCTGAGGGCACTGTTCTAATACGGGCATCTTGAGAAATATCGAGGGAAGAATATGAGAAAACATTTCATTGACCTTCTAAGACAATCCTCAAGCACCGCAGATAGCCCCCAATAAACCATAAGCAAGATACGATACCAATAGCACACGGGTAGAAGTTAGAGTATGGAGATATAGTGTTTGCTAATTAAGGAACCATGTGATTTTCAGGACAGGGTTTGGTGAAAGACAAGGCTGAGGATCTTGTCAGTAGGAACATTTAGGGTAGGAGTGTAACCTATTTGTAAGGTAGGAGGATTAGAAAAGGCATTAAGTAGGGGAGCTATAAGCCTATGACCATTACCTTGGTCTTATCAACATGCAATCGAAGACTCTTTGTCCGGGCCCAATCAACAGTGCGATACAAATCAGCCTGGATCATTAAGTGGACTACATAAAGATCAGCTGGAAATATGACAACCGTAATGTAGTATCATATGCTATAATAAGTTAAACAGGTTAGTTTTGTGGCTTTCATTTTCAATAACATATGACGAAAATCATTTACCTTAGATTCAGAATATAACTACGAGGATTATAGGGGTGCTTTCTCCACCCCCTCTCTCCCAGGCAGTTGAGTGCTACGATCGTCATGGGAAGAAATGAATAGCTTTAGTTCTTTTGGGAAACCTTCCAACAATGGACTTGAGTCCCCAACAGGAAGTAGAACCAGCAGCGAGCGGATCGTCACGATAACACTCTAAATCATAAATAGTTGGATAATAATTTCTAATATATTTCAATTGTAAAACATAAAACTAAGAAATGGCCAACTTCATTTTTATTTAAGTAGTAGTAGTAGTAGTAGATTGTAGGGCAATCAACTTCTAGGTTATTACGCCCTATAAACATCCCCTAATATATTTTTATTTAATAAATCAGAAGAATGATAGTATGATCCACATTCATTAAAAAACAACAACAAAAAACAAAACGATTTTCTGTGCTTTTAGGAAGGGATGTGAGGGCTCTCCGTTCGTTTTCATTAGATCGGAATGAAAGGGGACTTGTCTGTCCGTTTGTGTGCTCAGGGGACAAGTCTTGTGGCTAAAGAAGAAAAATTAGTGGTCCATTCCAGTGGTCTCTGGCGTGAGATGGAAGGAAGTCAAGCGGTAAGGGGAAGTAGAGACTGGGGTCGGGACTCCAATATGTGCGGACGGGGAAAATCGGCTTGGGGCTATGAGGATATAGTGCTTGCTGTTTTGGCGTTGATTGTGGCCTCTGAGAGTGTCTGCCAGCGAGTGAGGCGACCTAATGAAGTAGTTGTACAAATATACGCGCACAATGAGAGCTTTATTTCTGCGAGGGGGAGGAAAAGATAAATTGCAAGGTTCCTGATTTGTTGGTCAACAAAATTTTAACCCAAGTTCTTTATGAAGCTGCTTCCTAATTACACGTATTGAGTGTTTCATAATAATAATGATAATACTGATTATAATTTTAGAGAAAAAGTCTGATAAAAAAATTTCAATTTAAAAATTTTTTTTTCTAATAGCCTTACCGGTGTGTAAGTTTGAAATTGAAAAATAAAAAAATCGCTATTTTAGGTACTGTTGAGAGTATCTTTTTTTACACGATCTTGTGACTATTTTTCTTCATTTTATATAATATTTAAAAATGTTAAATAAAATGAGGAAAAACTACTAAATATAAAATAATATTGATATTAATATTAGATTTGGATATAATAAAATCCCTATGTTTATATAACCCCCCCATTTATTACTCCTAATATAAGTATCTGATTTCCCTCTCCCCGCTTATTCAATTCCAATACTATTTTAAATCAATTTAAAAATTTTAATGTTAAATGTGGGGGGCTATTTAATTCTCTTTGTTACATGGCTTACGTAATACGTATTGTTCTCTGTAAGACATGTAGAACTATTTTCAATGGAAAAGACCATTTCTTTTAAGTACCTTAATCAAACTAAACAAAAAAAGAGTTTATATATTACTTATTTACTTATATACAGTTTGTGTGTGTTTCCTTTGCTCTGCACGCTCTCTTGCGTTCGTAATTTTTAAACGATACAAAATGCGAAATGTAAGATTCTTTTTGCAAATATATGAATTTGTTCAGTTTTAAATAAGTTAGAGGGATGTGGGGGTTCAGAGGGAGGGTAATGTTATAAATCTTAATATATTCTTTAATATCAGCGTTACAAAATAATTCCAGCGCAGAAGACAGACATGTTATTTAAGACATTTATTTTTTATGATATTTGAGAATAAACGCATAAAAATAAAATGTTATGTTTTAATAAATTGTATGTAAGATATAATTGATTACATAAAAAATATTTTGGCTAAGATGGAAACTAAGCAAATAAGAGTTATGTCACTTATTATTGTTTTATTTTTGGTTTTTATGTTTGAAATAAGTGTAGAGTGAGCCGGAGATTCCGGCCCGAAATACCCTGAATAGTACATTAATTGTCGTCATTTGTTGATAGATTGAATAATGTAGCATCAAGTGCCTAATCAGATTCCTTTCAGCTTCGGGGTTGTTCAGCAACCCTCCCTTTTGTAACCATATAACTAATGGTAATGAATAGTTTTTATTCTCCACTTATATTTACTTAATAATAGGCGAGAGGTTCAAACTCCTGCCAGATTTTCTTCCTGAACGATATTCCACAGAATATATTAATTAAAATAATCTATAACTAGAGTATTACTTCAATCCTTTCAAATACACAAATAATTTTGTGATACTTTTCACTACCAGAAAAGTATATTTTTAAAGCAATCCAGTATAGGTTTGTTGAGCATTAAAACTGAAAACATATCCCTTGTTCTATTTTGTATATCCTCTTCAAATTATTTGCTATTAATTATTTGCATAAGCCGACAGGCTAATAATGTTCTATTTCCTAGTTACTTATGCATAAACCCATTATAACAGAGATAAACATAGTACTTACTTAATTAGTTGTTCATGCAGGGCTGTGGGATATCCCATGATAAAGTAGAACTGTTTATAGACTTTTGACCGATCATGATTACGCGAATGACCTTCCAAAATGAAGTGTAGAGACTATTTTTGGTAAGAAATTAAAAGTCTAGCAATTTTTTCCAAGAAAAAAATATCAAGCTTTTCATGTTGAAACAATGTCGATTTAATTTAATATAAAATTTACTGTGAATCTATAGTACGACCTTGTATTTATTATTTCTGAACTATATATATATAT
>KZ806898.1:400522-440020 GCA_000696205.2 Oncopeltus fasciatus | reverse complement strand
ATTAATCATTCAGAGAGAGGAAAAGTACTAAGATGGAAATTCTGACTGCTGCTAGATTGGCTTCCTATCCCATTAATCATTCAGAGAGAGGAAAAGTACTAAGATGGAAATTCTGACTGCTGCTAGATTGGCTTCCTATCCCATTAATCATTCAGAGAGAGGAAAAGTACTAAGATGGAAATTCTGACTGCTGCTAGATTGGCTTCCTATCCCATTAATCATTCAGAGAGAGGAAAAGTACTAAGATGGAAATTCTGACTGCTGCTAGATTGGCTTCCTATCCCATTAATCATTCAGAGAGAGGAAAAGTACTAAGATGGAAATTCTGACCGTTGTTGCATTGGAATGCTATCTCATGAGTTCGCTGACAGCCAGTAGAAAGAGAGAAAATACATTTTTGGCAATTCTAACAGTCATTTCATTCGCTTAATATCCCTCGTGATTATTATCAACCATCTCTCCAAGTTTTTGGATTTAGTGCATAGCTTATTAGTACTATAAAAACAACTTTTTTTTCTAATAAGCTTTTATTCGAGTAAGATTCATACAATATCAGTAATTGAAGTCTTCAGGTGATACTTCGTTCTAAACGCCTTATCACAGTCTAGATGATTTATTCCTGTTTCTGAAATAAATAAATACATTTTAATAAATTAAAAAAACAAAACCAATTTAATCATTTATGTTGTGGTATGTAATCCTAAGTGTATTATACTGTACTTTGGCCTGGTTGATGAGAGCGTCTAGTCGGTTGACGGACTTGGCTGCTCCGGAGACGACCTTGCCGAGAGCTGACTGTATGAGCTGCTGCAAGTTCTGCCCCTTCTGTTGGGCTGATGCCTGAGCCTGCTGGAGCTGTTCCCTCAGTTTCTGGGCGGCCTGCTGTGCGGCCTGTCTCGCCTTCTCAAGAGCTTCCTGCACTTGCTGCTTCCCTGCTTCTGTCTTCCCCTGAGAACATGAGTGTGGTGGACTCTTTAGTTGTTTTGCCTCGACCGTGTGGGGTAAGGGGTTTGTTATTGTTTCATCAGCTGAACAATAACAAAACGCAGAAACAGTTACCAAGACAGCCTTCTCACTCATTGCTTTTATACAAGAATTTTGTCATGAGCACTACTTCTGGGTTAAGTAACTTTCACACGAGCAATGTTTGAGTATTCCACATTTTAAAATTGAAATTGGTCAACAGAAAAAAAAGAAGGAGCATCCACAAATCAAATTAAAAATAAGTCTGCCCGTCGTGCGCTGTACACGGAATTTCTCGGACGTAGTAAATAATTTTAGCAAAATTTAGGTTCTGTTTGGTCCGAAATTTAGCTTAAATCTATACGAACTTCATCCAACTACTTTAGTATGTTTAAAAGTTTTAAATTTTTTCTAAGAGTCACACGGTTACATCCTTTGAAATATGTGTCATTTTGACGAACAAATTCAGCTTTAATTTGTTAATTCTTTAGTTTTAAACTACCTCCTATGGTTAATATGAAATAATTTTTTTTTTCTTTGTGAGTGAGAGGAGATTGCAAGAGCTTAGCTAAATGTAAATAGTTCTTATTTGCGTCTGCTTGTTGTTTGATTTGTTTAATAAATAATCTGATGTAATAAATTTAAAAAAATTGTAAATTATTGAACTCATTTTGATGGAATTTTACGAGGCAGTTAGTATAAGGCTTTTATGATTTAACAAACAACTGCAAGGGAGTTCTATTCCAGGCTTATAATAAAAATATCTATATTTTTTTAATGAATACATCTATAAACCTTGGATTATATCTCATTTAAGAAATGTTTTAAAATGTAAATTTTTTAGAATTTATATTATTCATTGTTTGTACAATTTTTACGTCATATAGATTACTTTCTAATTCTCATCGTTACTATACTTTTGTTAAAATGTAATGATTTTCATAATTTTAAATTTTCATGATTGCTATCAAAATAGCAAGTAACGTAAAAAATCAATTACTTGTCTCACTCATGGAATTTAATAATCTACTTCACAATCAATGCAATCGTATTCTAGAGAGAGAAATATTTATTTTGCTTCGAAGAAACTCAGTATCCACAACTCACTGTTTTTCATTTAATTTTTTACTTTAATAACTATTAAAATCAGAGACGACAAGGAGTTGAATGAAGATTTTTGTTGATACCAAATTGGAATTTGTTAATATCTGAATCTTGATTAGTTTTCGACTATATTACAAAAAATAAATAAGATATGCCGAAAGTTATTTTTTAACAACAAAAGCAATTATTATATTAATAGTATTGAAAAATATACTTTTTGGAATTGCATTTTTTAAGTCTTTCTGTGAAGTAGTATTGACAGCACGCATAATGATAATTCCTCTCCGTTAAATGTCATCCTAATATTAAAACATAATAACAACAGGTAATAACCATCAATTAGATGACTATTACAAGCAAGTATGTTTCAAAATTAACGCTGGAATGACGAATGGAATTTACGTATGATATTTCATCTAAATTTGCTTGAAACTGTTCCAGTTCTAATATAAGTGTCGCAACGAGGTACATCACATAAACATTCAAATCTATGTTGTTCAGCTTATCAAACACACATACACACATATGCTTATCAATTTATTCGTCCTTATCAAGTCCACAAAGTCTATCTTTCGGAATGTTAAACTTGCTACGGAAATATGATATTTCAACGACTCAACCTATCATATTTATTCTGTTCACTGTTTTTATTTTTCTATTTATTAAGTACGTCAACTTTAGCATAAATTGTTAATTATTATTTAATGGTAGGAGGTACCTTGACGTTATCGGCTGCTTGTTTGATCTGTTCCCTCAGCTTTTTTGCTGCTTCTTCGGCTGCTGCTCTAGCTTTTTCAAGAGCTTCTTTGATTTGGTCTCTGCTGGGAAGGTTTTGCTGAAGGAGAAATGAGAATATTGTAATAAAAAGACATCTAAAAAATGTTAGAAAATATTTTTAAATATTGAAATGATCATATTTACATTTTAACAGCTTATATTTTCCCAGATTATAATTAACATTATATGTCAAGTGACTAAAAAGTTCATTAAAGTAAAATGTAAAAATAGATTTTACATTTGTGTTCTTTTTTTGATGAAGGCAAGAAAATTTACAAACTTTCCACAGTTTTGGAAGTGGTTAGCTGGTAGCTTTAATTCTTCAATTAGCAAGGAAGAATTTTAGCACATAAATAATTTTTGCTTAAGTCTTGAATTTTTATCTTAATTTTTTCAGTGTTATCTCATCTTATCAAATAAAGTTTGTCACTTTGGTTTGGAAATTATCTAGTAAACAAAGCATTATCCTAATAGTAAAATATATTCAGACCTATCCAGTATGCTTTATATCTATTTACATTTTTTAAAGTAATACATCTATTATTTTAAGTCCATTGTTTTAGTAATTAAACATTGAAGAAGCGCAATATAATGTATTAATATATTGTATATTATAATATAAAATTGATATTATGCTTTTTAATTAAATATGCTGTTTTTGATAAAACAGCTTGGTGTGTTTTCTTATGATTTAAATAAATTATTTTATTTGATAAATTTATAAAATCCAACACTAGTCTTGAGTGAATTATTTAAACTAATCCACATTTTTTTAAAGTTATTTGAATCAAAATGAATAACCAATATTAATGGGTTAATTGTAAAATTGTTTACAATTAATTTTTATATGTTAAGTGTAAACAATTTTACAATTAACCTATTAATATTTAGTTATTTATTGCGGTTCCCTAGTTGTATGCATTTCGAGATCGGATATTTTTAGTTATGGCAATCTTGATATCATGAACTGTTTCTCAATAGTGGAAAAATTCGAACACAATCTATTCTCTTGCATGTTATTAGGAATGCGGTTACTGCATTGAGGTAGGTGAGAGACACCTATCGGATGCGGAGTAAACAACAGAGTCCACTGCATGTAATTAATTAGCACCGCTTTCATGTGAACTAACACGTAGGTTTGAACGGGTTTTTTTTTTTTTTTTTTTTTCCTGAACCTACTTTCTGTCTTACTGTTTCTTCATTCGCTAAACTACTGTGCCAATAACCTGGCAGTGTACTTATTTTCGTGGAAAAATTATTTCGATTAACGCCTTTCCTATAAGCTAACTAAGTTGCCACCATGATACCATGACTTCTGGTGAATTTCTTTCTTTCTTCACAAATGTCTCTATACAAGACGTTGGCTGAGGGAAAAAGAGAGAAGACGAAAATTATCCATCTATAAATCGCAATGTCTTCTTAATGATATAATAGTAATACTTTTATTTGTGATGTAAAAAAAATTATAAAACGTATAATGTAACTTTTTAAGTGTATTTTTCTCTGAAATGTTTACAAACAAAACTCATACTTAAAAAGATATTTAGGAATATAAATTTTGGAGGGTTGAGTTGCTAACATTTTTTTTTTTAAGTAAAAATCTGAATTCGAAATTTAGCCTATACCCGCCTGTTTTTCTTATTATTTTATTATGTTCTTATGTTCGGCATAAGGAGGAAAATGTTATGGAATATTAAAGTCGAAAGTCTTTAGTAGTTTTTTTGTTTAAAAAAACAACAAAATGTTGTATACTATACTCGATCTAAAATGACATTTTAAAAGTTCGTTTTTAGAACATTTCAACAAAAAGTGCGTATTTAGAAAAACATTTAAGAACACCAATAGAAGTGTTAAACATTGTCCCCACCTACATCTCTATAGACATAGAGTATTTAGTATTTATTGATATATTTATCTCGACCCACGACACTCAAGGGAAGGAGTATTATCAGCACACCATTCTGACATTCTAATTTTATCCCATTCTATAATAAATGGTTCCTAATTAGGACTGGGTGTTCCTTAGGAGCACACCTGGAATCCTCTGGATAATAACAGTCAGAAGCACAGAAAGAATGATAAACCAACTGTGCTCTGGGAATATTGAATCTGGGACCTTCGGCTCAGGTTCCAGTACTTTACCCACCGCCGTGTTACATTTCACCGACCTTATCAATTCCCTATTTTATCCTTTTTAGTTAAATTATTTACTCTTAATTGGCTGATTTCCTTTTTGAGAAAATCTTGGACATTTGCATTTGATAAAATTGGCATTTCCTACTAAAGAATGAATCTTATAACTTTATTTTTGCCCTGATATTTACCTTGATGTCATCGACGATCTTCTTTGCCAAATCTGAGGCAATCTTGGCAGAGTCGTTGACCAGTCCTTGAATCTTCTGAGCTGCTTCCTGTGCTGAAGCCCTTGCCTTCTCGATGGAAGCCTTCAGTTGGGCATGGATGTCCTGTCTGGAGCTTTCGATGACGGCCTGAGCTTGCTTGATCCTGTCCTGGAGTTGTTGGGAAGCCTTGGCGGCGGCAGCCTTCGCTTTTTCCAGTGATTCCTTAACTTGCTCCTTGCTGGGGAGGAGATCCTAAAACAATAAAGTGTATTTCAGAAAGATCTTTATAGACAAAACCTACGAATTTCCTGCAATAATATAATAATTACCGAAGATACTCTAGGGCAAAATATTTACTTTATTGGAATAATATACATTTTTTTAAAGAGACGTACGATTTTTGGGATGTTTTAGAACCATCTTATTGGTCGGTTTCTTTCTGCTAACATTTCTATATGTTAGAAGAAATTCTGTCTAAAAAATATAGGAATATGTGTACTATCTCTGTTATACTTTTACAAATTTAGTGATTAGAAGAAAAATATAGAATTTCTTCATTGGGTATCATTAAATCGTATTATTTCTATATCAATGAGTTTAACATTAAAATGAACATTAGACGTTACTCCTAATTTTTCATAAAATCTAAGCATTTATATTAGACATATTTTAATCTGAAATCATTATATTAGACATATTAAATGAGTAATTTTATTTTGAGGAATTTCTATTTTAATTCATTCTGTTTTTACGGAAATGAATCAGACCGTACTACTACATACTCCTGCTCACGTAATAATAAAAATGTAATAAGTTAAGGGATGAATGATGGTTTCGTAAAACCCCCCCAAGATGCTAAATGTTTACAGGAAATAGGTGTTTACGAAAAAAGAGGATCCCAGTCCTGGCTGATGGGTCCTGGAGCTGTTACCTTGGCACTTTGTGAGGCTTGCTTGGCGGCGTCGCTGATCGCTGCTTGAGCTTGCTTTATCTGCTCCTGCAGCTTCTTCGCGGCTTCCTCTGCGGCAGCTCTCGCTTTCTCGATCTCCTCTCTGATCTGCTCGGGGGTTGGCAGGTTCGGCTGCAATTGTTAACAGATTGTTAAAAAATAAATAAATAAATAAAATAAATAAAATAAAAAAAATATCTCAAAAACCCAATCATCATCATTTCACAATATTATTTATCTGATTTTGTTGAAATTGGATTTTAGTTTCAAACAAAAATATTTCATTATTTACAGTATAACATGAAACGTTACATTAGTTTTTTTTATTTATTAGATGATTTTAGTTTGGGTTCGGTCAAGGTAGATCCAAAAAAAAAAAAAATACAAATTTAAAAAAAGTGTCTGCCAACGTTTCGGCTGTAAGCTATCTTCAGGATTTCCTATTATGAAGACGAGAGAACCCCAATTAAAGTCATCTAATAATAATATCTACGGTAAAAAAAACTCTGTTATCAGGATCAGGATTAATGTTACCAGGATCATAGAATCATGTAGAATTACACTAATAGCAAGTTGGACTTACTGGGATTTATCATAAGTCATCAAGCCCAACTTTATTGGAACTTGCTTCAAAAATTATTTCCATAATTTTATTTTATAAATATAGAAACCAAATTCGATATTTGGGCTTTTCATTATATGAGAGAAAGGGATAGTTTAAGAGTGACCAAACTTAAGAAATTATTAATTTCCTCTAATAATAATTAGCCTTACGAAAATATATATCGATTAGAATTGGTGTATTATGTAACTTATTAGCATTTATTTTCTGTAATTTAAATAATACACATATTTAAAAAAATATATTAGAATGCTATTTCTGTTGTTTTTTTTGTTTTTTTTAAATGTAGAAGCCAAATACAATAGCTCGTCTGAATTTTTCAAAAACTCATATTTGCTTTATATGAGATTAGAAGCAGGGGTATTTTATAGACGACATAAATTTATAATATTGATATATTTGTTTTTATTGCATTAAATATAGTGAACTTATTAGGATCTATATCTCATTTTATAAAATTTATTTTCTAAATGTTTTAATGAAAAACACCCATTAAAGCATATATTTACGAATGTAACGACGATTACTGAGTATTATGCCGACTTTAGAACTAGTTTTAGTAGCAATTTTCTTTTTTTTTCTCGTTGCTCTTAATGGGAAACATGCTTAATTTACGCAGATTCTCTGTGCCCAACGTTTTCTGAACTTACCTTAATGGCCTGTTGGATCTTGGAGCCAGCATCTAGGACGCTTCCTGCAATATTCTTTGTCTGTTGTTGAACTGAGGAAAGAATGAACCTTCTCTGAAAGAAAAACATATAATACAACGTTATTGGAAGGCATTTTTAAAGAGAATCGCTTGGTGTAATTTTGACTTCTTACAATTTGACGGGTGGCACTTATCCCTGAGGCTTGTGTAGACTAGGTTAGAATAACAAAAATGTTATAGTAGTGAGAAAAAAAATTTTTTGCTAGTATTATTTTATTGACATTTCAATTTTAAAATTTTGCATTTTCTTCTTTTTTTAGAGTACGCTTTTTGAATTGCATTTGTTCTATATATTGAATTATTAAGTTGCTCTTTATGCCAGTGCTCGTTTTTTAGATATAAGAGAAAATAATTCACTCTTTAATAATTAGCCATATTAATTTTTTAATAATGATGTTTTTGCCCACAGTGAAAGCTTTTTCAGGTCTAAGGAAATAACAAATACTCACGCTGTAATGTTTTTTATGTATACACACATATGAGTTTTTGTGAGTGTCGATAGTATATATTCAGTACATAAAAGAATCGTATTTCTTTTATTTTTTATTTCTAAAGTTGGCTGACAGTGTAATCCAAAACGTTGGGAATAAAAAAAAATTAAATTTTGATACATTTTTAGCCCCCGAAAAATTGAAAGCAGAGGGCTGAGATAATCTCACAAAGGATGTATTCCTTGTCGATATTATCTTTTGTACCGAAACCCTCTCGTTCATCAAGTAATAGAGAATTTCTTATTGCGACCATGTTGTCCAAAAATCTAAAGTCGAACTATTGCTTCCCGTTAATAAGCACCCATATTCTAATATAGGTGAACAGCTTAGGCATTAATTTAGAGTCCCTAAACATTTCTTAAAATAATATACCGAAATTCAGAGGTACTTAATTTCACTTCGTCATTTATTGTAATACGGATTAGTGAGTCCAAAACGTTCTAACGTCATAATCGATAATTATAACGTAGAAAACCCTTAAATGTCACAGTTCCAAAATAGAAAGTAATCTACGTACCGTCAAGTAGATTTCTCATGGCTAGCTGTTCACAAACGCCGGAATGGACTTAATAATTCAATGAAAGGTTAGTAGGTTATGCATACAGGTACTTATACCTATAATACTTATTAAAAAAAATTAAATATCTCAATGTAGTATACATTCTTTATTATTATTATTATATGTAGTACTTTATTTTGATTATTATTATATGTAGTAGTACTTTATTATATGTAGTACAGATAATACAGATGAAAATGAACTCTGATTCGATTTAAGGCGATGGTCATGAAAATTATCAGAGACGGTTTACAGAGTTGTTAGGCACTCAAGAACAAAATAACAACCAAATTGGATTTCGTGAGAAATACAATAAGTTACTCTAACTTTTATTTACTCTATTCGAACATTTCTAATTACTGATAAGATTTCGGTGTTATCAGACTAAAAATTTCGGTATTGTCCAAAAATCAAATAAAACGAACTTTGCAAATTATTCGCAAAGAATAATAATTTTTATTACGTACATGAAAATGTATTTTACTGAACATTTCTGAAAATATTATATATTCATATTAAATTTTTATTGAAAATTAAGCTAACTTATTTTATCTAAACTATATCATAATTAATAAAGTTTAGATAAAATAATAATAATTATAATTATTTAAGTTAACTATATTTTCTCAAAAAAAAAAATAAAAAATAATAGAAAATAATAAACCTGTCATTCATTACTCAGCAAAATTTGCTTAAGCTCATCATGAAGACACCTCTCGATCATATTTAAACCATTATTTTGAAATGAGACTTAAAAGAACATGGTCTTACCTCCCTGACGGCGGCGGTTGCCAAGCTGGCGCAAGCTGCCAGGAGCAAGAAAGAAACCAGAGTGCGCATCTTGGGATGACTTCGAAGGTACAGATTCCACTGTAGGATGGGGAGTTTATATATCACAGTTTTAGAATAACACAGGTGGGAAAAAGATTTCGCGTACTGAATAAACATTTAATGAGGGAAATAGATTAATTAATCGCCGCATACATTAATTAACGTTATTTGTCACCCTTGCCGTCCTTGCGAAACTTATTTACCGCGTTTAATAACAAATTATATATGGTAATCACTTATTTTCCAGTCATGACCTCGCCTCAATCTGTATTTGGTAGGCAATTAGCTCTAGGCCCTGATTTTATTTTGTTATCAATCGAATTTGTCATCAGAACGTGATTAGGTATTATTTCCTTCTTTTTCTTACTAAAATGTCCAAATAAATGTTCTTAAATTTTTTAAATTATAAAATGTCTAAGAAACTACACTTAACTTGAAAATAATTTAATATAAATTAAAAGAAAAAAATTTATTTTTCATTATATTTTCATGGGAAATAATAATAAAATTAAACTATAATCTAGCTGAAAAATCTAAATCATAACCCTAAGATGATTTTAGTTGGGGTTCGGTCGAGGTAGATCCAAAAAAAACACAAATAAAAAAATGTATTTTTTTAATGAAGGATTATCTGCCAACATTTCGGCTTACATTGTAAGCCATATTCAGAGCTATCATGAAGATGAGAGAGGACGTCCTGTCCTTAAGTTCACATTTCCAGTCATGTTCTCATCTTCATGATAGCCCTGAAGATGGCTTACAATGTAAGCCGAAACGTTGGCAGATAATCCTTCATTAAAAAAATATTACAAAATATTATTTGTGTTTTTTTGGATCTACCTCGACCGAACCCCAACTAAAATCATCTTAGAATAATATCTACGGTCAACAAACTCTCATTCTAAATCATAACCCTCCTCCCCCACCTCGCCTAATTTTATATTTTCGTTTAAAGCAGGTATTGTCCAAAAATCAAATAAAACGAACTTTGCAAATTATTCGCAAAGAATAATAATTTTTATTACGTACATGAAAATGTATTTTACTGAACATTTCTGAAAATATTATATATTCATATTTTGAAAAGGTCAGTTCTTTATGCTGGAGAAATTATTCGGGGTTTCTGCCAGGATCAGAAAAATGAAATACTTCAAAATTGTTGGATAATTATTTTAGTACTGTCGAAACTACTTTACTCGTAAGTCATCATCAGGACGATAATGAAGTCTGGAGAGATCTCCGTGGGAAGTTTAATGTCACATCTCAAGAGTGCAGAGCTAAACTAATAAAATTTAAAAAAAAAATATTTAAGAATTACAAATCCGAAAATTTTGGAGTATTTTATTTTTCTGGTCCAGGCCGAAACCCTGACTAATTCCTCCAGCATAAGACTCGAAGGCCAACGAACCTCCAACCATGTAAACAAATATGTATAACTTTCCCTATTAACNATATATATATAATTTTACCACTATGGGTTAGCTATGAATAAACCCAGGCCGATAGCTGTAACCTTTTGACTTATGAGGCAATTTTAAAATTTTTATTTAACCACATCAAGGTTAATGATCCATACGAAATAAAATTCATCGTCGGATTGGGTAGGATCTGAACCCCACATTTCACCAAATCTGAATCTGTATGACTTGCGACAGTGCAGCCTAAATTCCCTTACTTTCCTCTTACAAAACTTCTTGTTTGCTTCAATCTTTTAGAGTATTTTTCTAAACAATGCTGTATAATCCATTCATGCATTTTTTTTTTCCAACTGAAATGGTTTTATTCTTTCCTTGGAGTGTCAACCCATCTAAGAATATAGTTTTTTTTTTAAATCACAATTGTGTGTGTGTGTGTGTGCGTCGCGCGCGCGCGCGCGCGCGCGCGTGTGTGTGTGTGTGTGTGTGTGTGTGTGTGTGTGCGTGCGCGCGCGGGTGTGTGTGTGTGTTCGTTTTTTTTTCGTGTCAGTCTTAAGCGTCCATTCTATTTTTCAGATTCTTTATCAAGTTTCTACGATTCTATCGATTACAGTCTAATGTTAACGCCATAAACATTAGTGTCTTGTGGCTACTTGACAGGATAGACAGGATAATTCCTTTTAAGGTCATCTGAGCTCACAAGTCTGTTTATTTATGCTTTGTTTTTTATATCTAATTAATAGATTATTTTGTGTAAATAGTATCAATTGACTTCTTTTATACAAGAATGTTGCTTACAAGTTAAATACATTATAGTTTCATTAAATGGTTCTTCTTATTTTAAACGAATTTTGAGCCTTTGAAATTCTAATTTTGATTTTGAAATAACTCCAAGATATTGTATTAAAGAAGTGTTAGTTCTGAGTCGTCTTCTTCCTGACGGATTTTCTCACTCTTAATTAACATTTAAATAATTGATTAATGATACAAATGCTATCAATGACATTACCATTTGAGTCCTAACTAAAGTCATTTTGCCAGGAATACTTGTACGGTGCTTGTTGCTAATTGCAAGAGGAAAGAGGTATTTTTTCTCCGATTAATTACTCAAACAAAAGCTAGTCTAAGTTTGTTAGGGGGTAAGTGCCAATGTCCTGGATAATCCCATCTATCCACTCTTGAGTTGCTTTTTTAAATTTTGCTTCTTCTCCGCCGCTTTCAAATTACCATATTATCTTGAGCGCTGGCTGTGCTCTCACCTCAAGATAACTCTGACTTAATTTCTCTTTCTCAACTTTCAGAATCCTATTAAGCCCCCCTCCCATCCCCCTCCACCCGGACAAACTGACTCACGAAAAGGTATTCCTCTCTATTTCCAATTACCTCTCTGGAAATTAATTCCACTAGTGTTAATTCATCTCCCATCTTTGGGGAGATTCATTTTTGGGGAGCGGAAAGTCTCTTCAGTTTAGTTATGGAAATTAGCCTTGTTCTTTGGGTGTTTTCATTTTTTTTTTTTTTTTTTACACTTTGCAGTTTAAAGTAACTAAAAATTAGATTATTCATTATATTGTAACTATTGTGTAGTAATAAATCTTGAATACATCAGTTTACAATATTATCCATTGAATCAAGCTTTGCTTAAATTCATTATTATAAGAGTATGAAATCAATGCAAACAATTATTATTTTACTCTAAGAAGATTTTAGTTGGGGTTCGGTCAAGGTAGATCCAAAAAAAAACAACACAAATTTAAAAAATGTATTTTTTAATAAAGGATTATCTGCCAACGTTTCGGCTTACATTGTAAGCCATCTTCAGGGCTATCATGAAGATGAGAGAGGACGTCCTGTCCCTAAGTTCACATTTCCATGACTGCAAATTATTATTTTATTATAACTTATCATAAGTTATAATAATATACTAATATATTAAATTTATATTTATAAGTACACTCTCCAGCGACTGCAATTTTTATATTAAGAAAATGTAATTCCTCAACCACAAAATAGTAATTTTCAATTTTGTAACTTAATAAGTAATTTTGTCTGTTTGTTTTAATTCCTGCAATCCATAAATATGTGGGAAGTTTAGAGTGATACAAAAAAAACAAAAACATCACATCTATGTTTTTGATAGTACAAGAAATGTTTAAAGAACAGAATATATTTAAAATATTACTTCCTATCGTTTATATAATATATTTCAATAATAAATTACATTATATTTTATGTAAAATTAGTTGTATGGAATCTGTTTAGTAATTCTGCCAATGCAGGACTTTTTTTTGTTGCTTTCGGTTTGATTGGATTAAATTAAATATGAAAAGTAAGTCAGGAATTCGGTCTTGGAATCAAAAGACCACGGTCATAATTTAGTTACCGTAAAGCAGGAGCCTCCCCCCTCCCCCCCCCCCTTTCAATTGCAAAAATAAAAAAGCTTTGTTTACAAATCAGTTTTAATTCCTGAGCTCCCTAGACAGAATCCCTGACTCCGACCTCTACACTCATAAAGCTCGACGGTCAACTAGTTATCTCCAAATTAAATGGAATATGTAAAATCAGTTAACATTATATAATTTTGTAAGCATGTCTTTAGTTTGCTGTTATCAGTCCTGAGGTAATTTTGATAATTTATCTTAAGCTGCTTGGACCGAAAAAGTTACGAGTCACGAGAAAACTTCTATTATATATTTAGTTATTATTGATGTATTGCTGCATAACTTTGTTGTCGGGCTTATTTATTTAAATTCTAGAATTTATAACTAAATAAATTTAGTTGGTGAAATCTTGAGATGGTTGGCGAATATTCTTATGGGGTTTAGTGGGCTAAATCTTTTTGTCGCTAGCCGAGACACTAAGTCGGGTTTCTTCCTCGTCCGCGGGGATTACCTCGCCTTCCCTCAAGGGATTATTCCCCATTCATTCTCGGCGAGACTGAGGCAATCAATTCCCGGGCTTTCTTCTTCCGGCTCCTTCTGCCATTACGTCTAAGTGGCGTCTCCTCGGAGGACGTCTGGAGGGGGCTTGCATTTCCATTCCCGGCCCCTTCTCCGACACTGAAGACTGTTTTGTCCCCAGGCTTATCTGGCAAATCGGTGTCCTTCTATGTCTTGCGGGTGTTGCATACGTTTCACCTTAATAAGCGTGCCCCGCTGTAAATGTTAATTGCTTTTGTAAACGCATGAACAATAAAGTAAACGACGCCGTAAATATTTCATGTGCTTTCATACTTCCAAGTCCTTTCATGAAGAACACACATTTGACTTCGATAGCATAACCATTCTTTCCACTGAATCCTATGTACACAAACGCCTTTTGTCTGAAACCGTTCACATTAACCTACAGCACTATCCAGTTAACGGACAGAACGGACATAGAACAAATTTCTTCATCTTATTAATACATTTTCAACATTCTAAAAATCATCAGCTCTCCATCTCAATAAACCAGTCAAACATTTTTCCCAGTTCCAAAGTAACCTATTCCCAATAATAACCTTCCTTTTTCTCTTGTCCTTTTTATTGGCCCCTTTTCAAAGAGTCTTTGTACCTTCCGCCTCTTACCTTCCCCCACCCTTCCGCCTTTCACTTTGTTTCTCTGAAAAATTTTATTTCGTCTTAGTTATGGAAATGTGAACTTAGAGACAGGACTCTCTCTGGTCTTCATAATAGACAGGTGTGGTAAATTACTGTTTCAATGTTATTCAATTATTTTTTAACAAGTGTTAACTGCATGATTTTCAAATTCTCTTACATAGCTTTCTACATTCATACTTTTGATATCACATTATATTATGGTAATTCGTTATTATAATATTGTCAATTATTATTGTATTCTCATGACATTGTATTTCTACAGCCCTGAAGATGGCTTACTATGTAAACCGAAACTTTGGCAGATAATCTTTTAAAAAAATACACTTTTCTTTAAATTTGTATTTTTTGTGGATCTATCTTGACCGAACCCCAACTAAAATCATCTAATAATAATATCTGCGGTCAAAAAACTCTCCTTTTCCTTGGTTTTCTATTACAATTTCCTGTCTGGAAATAAAATATTTCAAATGCATTTTTCTACTCAGTGAGATCCATTCATGGTTTTTCTTTTACTTCCATTGTTAAATATTTTCTGATGTCCTACTGTAATTGTCTTACCAACCAGGTTCTTTTCCTCGGCCGATTGACGACATTCTGCTGCTAATATTTTAGATTTCGCTTATTCCTATTTCATACATCGCACTAACTTATTTTGTCAACATGATCAGCTGATCCTAACCAATTTTCTGGTCGATTGCCCTGTTATAATGAATTCCCTCTTTTCGCCCCAACTGAAAATGTTTTGCTCTTTCCTCGTTCATCTTTAATGTTTTGTCAGTCCACTTCAAAATTTTCTGTTGCAACACACTTATACGAATTATTGTTTTCGTCACAGTCTTATGCGTCCGTTAATGTGTTCAGTTACCTAATCAAGTCTCTCCTTAAACTCTACTGTTAACCCGATAATCATTATTGTCTAAGGCAAGTGGGTTTGAACTACAAAATTTCTTTCAATGTTTTCTGAGCTTACGAGACCCTTTATTCCTGCCAAGCATAATATTGTGCTATGTAGAGTGTAGTGTACATCAGATTTTTTCCTTATTTCTCTCTCTCTCTTTGATTTCCTGACTAAATTAAAATTAAATTTCCGATTAAAATACTTTTTTTTTTTAAATTCCTTTGTTTTTTTTCTTGACTTTCTGAAATTCACAGGCACAAAATATTATATTTCCTGCATAAAGTGGATCTATCTCATCCCAATTTGTATTACAGGTGTTACATCAAGAATGTAAAATAAAAGGTTACAGATCTTATGCGTTCCTAGTAGCCCAGTCCATTAAGACTGAGATGTTTAAGTGGATGGGTTGTAGGATTGCAGGAGACGCCATATTGTCTTCGTAGCCGTCCCGTTCCAAGATGACAAACGACGCTCTGTCCTTCCTGTGATTTATGGCGCAATACACTCCCTCTGAGTATCTTCAATTATTTTGTGTAAGTATATTCAGGAGTTCATCCCCATTCTATTAGTTTAAAAAATCTGTTGGGAGCTGCGTAATCTAGGAATATTTCCCGTGATGATCCTCATTAATAAAAGGGAGAAGTGCTCACACTATATAGTATCATTTTTAAACACCGTCTTTAACAGGCGTTTTTAGTTTAAATGTTATCAAAAATAAACTTATAAATTACATTTTATATATTTTATATTTTATTAACTTTTTCTTAGCTGAAGTAACAATAAAGATATTACGATTATTTATGGTTTCCCTCTAACCCTTGCTCTTTCCCACTTGCGATTTCATTAATTCATTCAAGGATTGTCTACTTGGAAATTGGTTTCTATATTTTAACAATATGAAGGCCTGCCCAACAGTCAAAATTGCATTCTCAAATTCCTTCATAATATACATTTTTCTGAAAAATGTTATTGAATAATTGAATATAAAAGTTGCAAAATTACCTTTTAAATATATTTTGTTCTCTATATTTTTCTCATTACGCCAAGAATAGCGAAAATATTAAGATTTTCGTTTTTTTGTAAACCTCCCCTCATCCTCGACCATTTCAGCCATTAAGGAACTTATCCAACGGTTTGCAAAAATAAGCTTAAATANACCAATCCAATCAAACAGTTATGGACAAGGCTCTCATGTTGGCACTCAGCTTGAACAAGGGACCAAAACCATTTAATGATGGTTATTGAATAAGAACCATAAGCAGTACTACTATGTATTTTCATACATGGATTGCATACAATTTTAAAAACAGCCTAGTACTTAATATTGTTAAAATGGTTTTAACAATAATTAATAAATTTTTGGGGGGTATCACTGTCTTTAAATAGGGTACAATATAAATGTATATTGTTAGTTTTTTTTAAAAGTATTGTATTGGTTGTGGTATCTAATCTAACATTAATTTTATACAATAAATGCAAGGGAATTGAATAAAAAAAGAGGTAGTACAAATTTAAATTCTATTCCCTTGCATTTATTGTATATTATTAATTTTTGCTTATCACTTGGTTTATATTTCTTATTACTCAATTTTTTTTTTAATTCCAGCTATGAGACATATTTAGAACATTTATATTAAAAAATGTTTTACTTGTAAGTCACTGAAGGTTAATTTTTTTAACAAGTCATTTAGAGTTTTTTTTTTTTTTTTTTTTAATTTTAATTAAGATTTTTTCGTATATCTGATATTTATTAATTATTATTTATTTATTTTTTAATTTGTAAATTACATTTCTTTCAATCCAAAATCCTAAGAATCACAGTTGATTTACCCTATTACGTCGCAAACTCCTTACTCCACAATGACCTTAAAATCCCCTTAGTTAAAGACATCATTACAACCCGTTTTAATAAATTCCACTCTGGCCTTTCCATCCATCTCAATCCTTTAGCACAAACTCTATCCAGTATTACTCATCCTGATAATTCACCATGTCGCCTGAATAGGAAATGGCCCCGTAACCTTCTCATTGCCACCACTTCATAAAGAAAAAAAAAAATTAGAGAAGAAAAAAAACAAGCTAAACAAATAGAGATTAAGGAGTTCTGCCATTGGGCAGCTTCTCCATCAAGTGAAGTACACGCTAAGTTCTTTCTTATTTTTCTGTATTTTTGGTANTAATGTATAATTAAGTTTAAAAAAAAAAAAATTTAAATTTGTATTTGTTAATTATTTAGAAATTTGTTGATTTCTTTCATTACATATTTTATGTTATCTCCTCATGAATAATTTTAAATCCTTGTACAAATAAATAATAATAATGAAAAAGACATTTCATGTGTGAGTCCAACCACTAGTTCTTTGCGCCCAACGGCTTGTTTAAAAGGGTTGTGGAAAAAAAAGTTAAACATCACTGTTGGATGGTGAGAAGGGTTGACATTGACTGACAGGGACTCTACAAGCCCCTGATGGGGGTGTATACTGGTGCTGACAGCTACACTTCTGCTTTTTGTGGAAAATTTATAGCTATTATGATTCAAGATTTAGCTTTAATTTGTCGGTCATTTTGTCAAATTAATTTCTTAATTAAATGCAGAAGAAGGATTTTTCCATTTCCTAAGTTTACAGGGCAACTGTGGAAGCTAGTTCGGATTTAAACTCTTCTTCTCCAATAAACATGTATGTATGGAGCGAATATTTGGCAAAAATAGGGCGAAGAAAGAAGAGTAAGATATGTTTCAGATTGCAAATGCTTATTGTGGATTGTCTGATGTAATTAAAACGTTAGGATTATCGAGTTTAGCGTAGAGAGTTAACATTTACACTTATTTATGAAGTCATCCGTGACCCAGGAATATCGCTAAATATGCGGATTCCACTTGCTTCATTAAAAGTGGATATGGGCGGTAAAAAAATTACCAATTCGGTCGGACAAATCTGTGAGGGCATTAGGGGTAGAAGATAAATTCTCTATGGATGGCTCTCGCTCAGTCAGTAATGAATTCGGTATGGGAGCATTCAATCCTATATTCCTATAATTTTCCATAGTGTATATTTTCTTTTTAATGTTGAATAAAGAAAATGTATAATAAAAATAATTTTATGTTAGTTATTCTTAAATGTATGTTCTTCTCTTGTTGCCCTCTCTCCATTGCAGTCTTTAATGAACTCAACTCACTGGTAATGAAGAACAAAAATGTGTGAATAATTTTATTTGTAAATTAAAATTAAAGCTCCGTCCCTGGTATTTTTTTAATATTCCATTTATCATTTTTTTTTTAAATAGAAGTTGTTTAAAAGGAAGAAATCTACATTTGGCATATATTTTGTCGAAACACTTATAATATTAACAATTTTTCAGTTTACATCTTCTTCTAAACCCCCACCGATCCTTTGGCTTGATTTCAGTTATTATCGAAGAAAAGTAGCCTAAATTCCAAAAAGGTCAATAAAAAAAAAACTGAGGAGATTAAGAGCTAAGGGGCAATATGGGTTTTATTGTATTTCTATGTTTCACAGGATCTTATTTTGCAGATAGCAATGAATTGTAGGAAACTTCAAGAAGTTATTATTGCACCAGCAGACTCATTCCTCTGGAGAATGCTATTTTTAGCTGGATGGGATAAGTTACATAAACTTAGCCGTTGTTAAAGGTGAAGCCATTTTACAATGAGAACTGTTAGCTGTTTAAGAAGCTGGCCAGTTCTCGTGCTCAACTAACTAAGATTAGAGAGATGAAGTACTTCTAAGTAAATATAAGAGCTGGAGTGAGGTTATGAAAGCTACTTCTAGACTTGCTCCAGGAGTCTCCTCTCCGTTCCTCCAGGTTTTTTCTGTCTTCCCAGTAGCGGTCCAGGTCTGTTTTCTTCTGCCTCGTGTTCTTGGCTCCTTCCAAGTCTCCAAAGTTCCTTGTAAACATCCCCTCCATCCTCCCACTCCTCCAGTTGCTCCTTTCTTTTGTTTGTTAGCCCTCTCACAATTGACGGCCATAACTTTAAACAGAGTAAGGCTCTGACTACAGGCTATTAGGAGTCTTGGGAAACAGCCATGATAGTACTTTATTCCGAGGCAAATTAATTAAACTAATGCATTCCCTTTATGCCTAATTCTGTAAATTAATGTATACTAATTTACCCCACAGCTCTTTGACTAATAAAATAACTATTAAAATAAAATTAAAAATAAACTGTAAAATAACTTTAAGTCTTCTGATAAAAGAAATATTCATTATTGTACTTGAGCCGTATTACGCCTCAAGCTTAATTATCAATTATTATATTTCTCTAAGTATAAAAACTTGAAGAATTTTAAAACATAACTTTTCAAATTTTTGGCTTAAATAAAAAATTTCTGGATGAATGGTGACTCATTTATTCTGGTAAAATAAATCATATAT
The DNA here is from genome assembly GCA_000696205.2 of Oncopeltus fasciatus. NCBI lineage: Eukaryota > Metazoa > Arthropoda > Insecta > Hemiptera > Lygaeidae > Oncopeltus > Oncopeltus fasciatus. Next base: position 420,366 of record KZ806898.1, on the reverse strand, counting down.
TTCATCAATGATTCCACCCATTCAAATCCTTACTATTTTGGATTAGTTGTGAGACAATTAATTTTTCCTAGGTTTTTTTTTTTTTTCCACGATTAAATTCTTCTGAATATTGCGTTATGTAATTTATCCCATTACAATCAGTTATTCAATAAAACATTATTTATTTAATACAGAAAAATCATACTTCTGAAAGTCCTAATGAATTTTAAAATATTACGTTCTTGTTTCTTAAAAAAGAAATATAATTGTGACAGGTAATAATATATATAAGTAATAAGAGTTGTTCCTTAGTATTTATTTTAATGTTACAATTTTTATTTATATAAAGTTATATTAAATTCAGAAATGTACTTAATTAAATAAAGTAATATACTAAATATTAAATGATTACATTTTTATGTATATATTTGTTTGAAATGTGCTTGAAAGATTGTTATATTTTATGAATTGTTTAATCAGTGAACACACATACACACACCAATATCGCTGCGTGGCGTATGTGTACATTTATGTTAGTGCTTTGTGTGTGTGTATGTGTGTCAGTATTTTTTTTTCTTCACAAGTCGTATAAAATACTGTTATGAGAACAATAGACAAAGTTATATGAACCTGGCAGGGATGAATGAACTTGTATTTACTAGGTAAATTATTTTATAGAAAATTAAAATGAGATAAATTATAATATTAGTTGTGGTATATAATCCCACATTACTTTTATACAATAAATGCAAGGGAATAGAATAAAGGCTTCCGGCTGAAGTAGTAAGATTTTTTAATTCTATTCCTTTGCATTTATTGTATAAAATGAGAGAAATTTATGTCTATTCATTTTATTTTTGTGTACTATATTTAATTCATATCATTATGTATAATGAGTTAGCCTAGCCTTTTCTCTCATAAAAAAAAAAGAAAAGAATTGTTCTCAGATTTATCACAAAAGAATCGGTACTATATTCTTAAAGATAGTTTTTATTCGGCCGAAAACGCTGGAACTTTTCAATAAGATATTGGGGTGGGNTCAAAAGTAGGATGAGAATGTTCAATACGTCATGAATTAGGGAAGGAGCTGTTTTAATTATTTTTAATTCATATAATTTCTGCAATTAATATTTAGAGACGAGCAAAAAAAATTATTTTTTTTGTAGCCTTGCAATAAAATAACATTATTGTTACATTTTCCAGTTACGTGGATTTACACACACGGAGCCACACACGCGCGCAAACATTTTTATTTTTATATTTACGTATTGTTTTCTGAAGAATGAGCTTCTACTTCTCAACGTCGCTGTTATAAAAAAAAATATTATATATATTTTTTTATTTATAGTGGAGTACTTATTTCAAGGGTGACTCAAGAGACTGAAAACTGGAACAAAGGGTCCTCGAAACGCCCAGACAATAAAGACTTGTGATAAACAGCTGAGTTTATTTTTAGTCGACCTGGCTGGCATCTCACATACCGTACAAGAATCGGTTAAGTTGTAGTGGTTCAGACTTCACATTGTATTTTTACGGATTTTATTTTTGTATTGTTAACATCATGCTTGATTTTCATTCATTCGTCAATTAACTGCCTTCCATTTTTCGGAATTGCGTCTATTATATTCACTTTAAATAAAAATAATCTTCTCAATGTTATAATTATAATCTATCACGATTTTATTTATTTTTTCCCCTTTTTGTATTATTCTCTAGTCTAATTAGGAATTAACACAAGCTAACATTGGTAATTGACAATTGCAGGATTGTTTGAAATCCGATTGAAATGGTTAAGTAGTTTATGAGGAGGTACTGGTTGCGCAATACGAACATATGCTATTGCGTAGAACTAGTGGGCTCTGGCCTCATTTTCTTTCATTTTAATTTAACATGTCTAAAAAAAAGAAGAAAAAAAGTTTTAATAACGTGGTCGATTAGGGCTGATCCATATTCATCTAATAAATTAGTTGTGACTCATGGTTTAATTTTGCATTTTGATTACATGAGAAAAGAGACATGTGCCATACCCATGTGTAATTGCCTTGCGACCACTGATACCTTGTCTTGATAAGATGTCATACAGCTAATGACAATCATCTTCATCTATTTCATTTTGCAGGTCAAGTGGCTACAACTATAGTGCTTAAATGAGAAGTATATTTGGAAATTACAAAGTTTCTACTTTTGTTTCGATTCTAACATATTGAAAACACAACTTCATAGAGGTCGCTAGGAAATTGTGCATGTCTATACATAATTTTCCCAATTAACTCAAAAATAAAATCATCACAACATAAGGGACAAAAGTAATTTATTAGGTGAATATGTTGATCCAAAGAGTTCTAGTAAATAAATACATTTTCGGGATTGAAAATATTGCGTTTTTAATTATTAATTAACATCATGAACACTCACCTAACCAAAATTTTTGATTCTGATTTCAAACTCTTAATGAAAGGGTGGCAACCTGTAGATAGCCCCTCCCTCCAATGACCCTTAGTGGTTGCAAGGGAGGCTAACCCAGCAAAAAAAAAAAAAAAAAAAAAAAAAAACTCTTAATGAGTAAGGAAATAAGGCTTATTTTCTGTCTGTCAATTATACTATATGTATTCTTGTTGTAGTCACTCTAATTTTATCAAAAAGCTGAGACATCTGATGACCTAACATGACCGGTGGGCAGATTTTATGTATTTTTTTAAAATTATGTGTCTTGATGAGCCCATCAAAACATTAAAAGTAGCAAATTTCGTGACTCAGAGGACTTCCATTTTTCTATTCCTAAATAAGTTTAAAGTAAATTTTTAGTAAATTTAAGAGCATAGAATCAGCTCTCAATATGGGTATTCATATTTTATTCTCGTATTTTTATCAAATTACAATTACTTTTTAGCAATACGGAAAAGTTTGTTGTAAATAGTACATAAACAATTTTTTAAATTATTTTGATTGTCTTTTTTTGATATATTGGAGTAAAGTTTAATATAGTCTTTGACATGAATTGACCAATTGATTAATTTACTTACTTCTTAAACAGAATCTTTGCGTTTACGGAGCTTTTAGTTCAATCTTTCAAACCAAGGAACCTTTAAAACTTCAAATTGTGAGTCCTCGACCGGGGAGGTAATTAGTAGAGAAATTATTGGGATTCGGTTGAAGTGGGAACACCAACAAACACTCTACTTCAGGAATTAAGTCCAGCTATTTCCTCGCTATGGACAGGACAAGCTCGTCTTTTCATTTCCTCCTGCATAATTTATAGTTTTGTATTTCATACTAGTCTAAAATTAGTAGCTTTCCTCTGTCATTTCAAACTAATCAACTCGTTACTAACTTCCGCCATATATTAAGCCGCATTACCTATTCAGCAAGTGGCATACTGACCAGCTTGGTCTGTACTCTCCCTGGGGAAGGGTCAGTGTTTCCTCAGCCATCGCTCATCGCCGAGATCCAAACCGACGAGCCGGCTAACAAGGCTGGGATTTGACAGTGACAGATATGCCCGATGGTGGGGTATAACCCGTGACACTATTGCCTTGGAGGGGTGTGGAGGATCCTCTCCCCAGGGCGGAGTCACGTGCCCCTACTTCAATTACTGTCGGGGAGTGTGCCCCAACGATTGGTCAAAGATGTGCCACCGGGGGCTTTATACGTAGCTCATAGATTCTCCAGTGCCTCATTGGTTGTCTCATCTGAATGCATACCGTCACCACCCTAACTGGCACAAGCTGGATGGCATTTGCATTTCTACTATTGTTTGCCCCTGCGTTGTTCATCGTAATCTAGCTGGCATGAATTACAGTGAAACTGCTTAATTATAGGATGATCACACTGTCTTCTTCTATGGACTACTACTGTGAATTCATTTATAAAATTCATTATAAATGTTAGAAAACTTATTAATAAACACAATTTTCAACCGTTTGTGTAAGTCATTGTAGCCTACCTTGAGGAATTTACCATCAAAAGTAGGATGAGAATGTTCAATACGTCATGAATTAGTTTTTCAATGTTTCTTGCCGACTAAAATGATCATCTCCAATGTAATGTATTAAAAAATTCTCTTCTTAGCAATGAGACGGGAGTATTTTTATCCGTTGAATGAGTTGAGATTCGCTATTATCCAGTGCTCGGACCCATTAACTTAATTAGCAAGTCTATGAGCATTATAATAGAATCTTTGAAGAAAATAACTTTTACTTTGATGTCCTTCTTAAGTCTTTTATTTTATGTAATTTTTACCCCATAGACTATATCTCCTTCATTACAGTTTGTATCATGCTCTCTAAATCGCCCCATTTCACATTTAAATTTATTTTTGTAAATAAACCATCCCTTTATAATTTATTTATTTATTTATAATATTTAGTTAAACTTCTATTCCACTTAATTCTGTTAAAGTATTTTAAGTTACAAAGAGATAGAAATGAAATGTTAAGAAGGTAGCACCAATTCAACTCACAATGAGTATTTTGTTTTTGTTTGTAGTTCTTTAATGGCGAGCGCTTACGAGGTCAATGGTCTCATTCTCAAGCCACAGAAAATTCAGGGTCCCTCCCATTTCCCAGTCAACCTACCAGGACCCTGAATTTGCTTTGGCTTTGAGAATGAGACCATTGACCTTTAATGCTCTAAGTCGTTAAAGAAGTACAATTCAATACTTATACTGCGAATAATTGGTGGTTTCTTGTCTTTGCAGAACATATTGAATTAGTAAAATGTTATGATTTCTTTGTTAAGACTATTTTGGATTTATTCTGATTCTATTCTCTTGGCAGATCCCTGTGACTTTATCTAATCAATATTTATGTACAGCATATCAGAAAAGTTGTAGACTGCCAATGCTAGAGTAAATAGGTATCTTTCGTACCATTTTATTGTAACCTTTTACCCCGTGGAAGTGCATGATTTTCTAACCGAACGGACTGCTGCGTGAAGACCACTCTCCGCGCGTGAACCCTCTGACGGTCACGTGCCTCGGAACCGGCTCCAATTACCGACAGGGAGAGAGGGTGCAATGGCGGGAGGAGATCCGTCATTGTTAGACCCTTGGATGTGCAGGAAAGGGGTGGGGGAAGGCCTCGATCCAAGCGAGCCCCCATCGACTCCGTTCGCTAAGCTTTTAGCTCCCCAAGGGGAAGGACTTTTATATTGATGGGATGACTTAAGTCTTTGTTTCACCGGCTATTATGTTTCCTTACTAATGGATTCCATTGAGGCTCGCTAGTCTTTCTAGCTAGACTGCTCCGCTAGATATATTCCTGATTTTATTGCTTTAAACTACCTTCGGCTATAAATATGTGAACTTTAGGATCGCATACTAAATCTTTAAGCAAATTAATTCTAAACTTATAGGAGTACTAATACCGATAAAAGCCTTTCTTTGTAACTCGGTTCTTCCTTTTTATAGTTTAACTCCTATTTAAGAACATTGATTATTGCAAAGTACCATTGCCATAAGTCAACCGATGTCAGCCAAGTTGAGGAACATTCCATTGCCAATGTTTCGGCTTACATTTTAAGCCATCTTCAGGGCTATTCATGGAGGCGAGAGGGTATATTTTGTCACCGAGATCTCATTTTCATGACTGAAACGTCTAAAACAACAAAAAACATCTAATATACAACAGCGTATTGTTCCAAGGGAATTTATCCCTACCAAATTTGGCTCTTCCAAATAACTTGTACATGATGTTTTTCTATTTTGAACTGTGGTGGAAGCTGTTGTAGGACATTGTTACCACGAATAACGATATAGGGTTCATTTTTTACAGAATAAACAAAATTGTTTTGATATAGTAAGGTATTAATGTTTCAAATCGAATCATTGTTAACATTCTTATAGAACAATATATAATTAATAATCCCATGATAAGTTATTGTGAGATTTAAGGCCATCCTAACCTGTGAAATCAAGTCTCAAGTAATAAGAAAAAAGGTGCAGGAGATATTTCTCCTTAATAAGATAAGAATTTGCGTATTTCAATCCTTGAATCGAGGTTATAATTAAAAAAATAAGAATGGTTATAATAAAAGAAGTCATAAGTAATTTCAATGAAATAGGTTAATGTTCATATTATATGTGAACACAGCTACTACAAAAATTGCCTTTCTCCAAAAAGGTAATTTTTCTATAAAATGGATTTTAAAGTCTTCTTTGATTGACATGTACTCTCAATAATACATTATATGGTTATCATTAATAATTAGATGATTTTTTTTTCTTCAGTCATGGAAATGTTAACTTAGGGATAGGACGTCCCCTCTCGTCTTCATGATAGCCCTGAAGATGGATTACAATGTATGCCAAAACGTCGGCAGATACTTTTTTTAAATATACCCTTTTATTAAAAATTATGTATTTTTTTGGATCTACCTTGACCAAACCCCAACAAAAATCGTCTAATAATAATACCTACGGTCACAAAACCCTCCATTCGGTTCATCAATTTTCTTTTTTGTATTAAAATAAAGTTTTTTAATTTCTCAGTAGTTGAATGGAACCTGAGAATAACTAAGTTAATTTATCTATTTAATTTTCTTACTTAATTTAATATTAACTAAGATAAATGAAGTTAATAATGCGTCATTTAGCATATTAAAATCATATTAAAAACTAGAAAATTATTCCGATTTATATCTGACGTAATTAGTTATAACAATAAAGCTTCATTTCACAGATAGCATGATAAGATTTATGCCTTATGCGAAATTACTGTAATTTATCTTAAAAATTAGTTTTGTTAATAATAAGATGTTATTTCAATCTAAAATATGTTTCTTTTTGTTTCAGGTAAGTACATATTTCACGTGCGTTTGCTGTGAATCAATTCGTAAGTATAAATGTTCAAATACATTCATACTATCATTTACTTTTCATTACAAAGAACTGTAAGACTATAACTTCAAGACTATCTCTTGATATAATGCGCAACCACAATCCCCTTAAGGAGGACAAATATTTTTCTTTCAAACATTTTAGATATATTTTGAATGTTCTCGACTGTTTTTGTGGGTAAAACCAAAAGGATCTTACAAGCCAAAAGGATATATTTTCCACTTTAAATGTTGAGTAAATACTTTAAAATATTAAGTAACATTTTTCAATCTACCGGAACAAATGACCTAAAACGAAAATTTATACCATTAACAGAATTCAAGCATTACCAGGGTAAGCAGTCGTATTGGGGCCATGATGAAAAATTTAAAAAATTTAATTCTATACCAATCAATNTTTCTGGTCTGTGTAACAAAATAAATAAGTAAAATATTAAATATTAACAGCTAAAACCTAAGAGACATGGTTATTCTTTAATTTTAAATTTAATAAATGAATTATTGATATTTGGACCCATTAAATTACAAAAATCTTAAGAAAAAATAATTATTTTGACGCTGGCATATGAGAATCATCTACACAAATTTTTAAGTTAGTGACTATTAATGGTGTACCTTCATTTATTAGATTCTCTTTAAAATTTTATTTTCATCGTGGAAATTGGATGAGCTCTGCTCAAGCTCTCAATATCTAATATCTCAACTTTTGTTGTTTGGTTGTTTTGTTTTTTATCATTATATTTATTAATTACAGTCTTTTAAGAATAACATTTTGTAATTTTATTTCAGTGCTACGAAGTTACTAAGGTATTAAGTTACTAAGAGATAAAGTGTCCAAGACTCCTCTCTCAAATTAAATAGACTTGGTCACTGGAGGTCGGTCCCAAGCCGATTATTCATTTGAGTCAGCTCGGAAGGTTGTTAGGATTATAAGTTGGAAGTCAGAGACTGTGCAAATGGGTTTGGGTGGTATGACAGTTGACTGTGGAAAAGAGAGATGTGATTTGATTGAGGTCTTAGATTGGAGGAATAATGAAGTAATGGTTAAACGTCTGATAAATAGCAGAGAGTATTATTATGAGTGTTTTAGATGTAATTGATAGGATTCTCTGTGTGTTCGAAGCACCCCAGAATTTTAATTAAATTTTGAGTATTATATATTAGTTTGTATAGAGGTCGCCGGTTAAGTTCTTGTATTTTAATTTTAGTATGTTGACCCTATGTGAGTCCTCAGTCAAGATGGAACCCAAGGTAACAAACAGAATGTGGGAGTGGTGTATGAATGTGGTTGAATTTTACCTTGTCAGCTACTGTGCTGCTGCCAGTGGTGGATAGTGGCCAGGTATTGCCCAGGAAGACAACTGATGTAGAATGAGTTTTCTTCCGACCAAATAGTTTGCAATCAAGTTTGGTCTAACTATATAATTAGTCTCCATTCCCCGGAAACCTTGAACAACAAGAACTCTCATACATCAGCAATCAATGTCCACCTGGCACTATATTGGCGAAGAGTTGTTAACCAACCAACATATATAATATCATATCATACTTTAATGGGATACCATGGCAATGTGTACAGAACTCATCATGTAAGCCTCCATTCGTCGGGAACCTAAACATCATAATTGCATTCAGACCAGCTCAATAATATTAGTACTGCTTATTCTTTGTAGAAAGAAATTGCAACTATAAATATATATTGCAATTCAATATATTCAATACACAATACAATAGTATTGTATTATTTAACTATAAATATATATATTAAATAATACAATACTATACTGATTAAGCTAATAAAGTTTATTTGTTGCTATAACACCTGTTTAAAAAAATCTGATTTGATTTTTATTATAAACATTTGTGTTATTTAATGAGATTCCTTTATTGAACTAATAAAAAAATAATGATGTATTTTTCTTCAGACGCCCTTCTGACCTTATATTATTTCATCCATTTTAGAAGCTAACGAGCTCATTTATTTCCCCTTTTTTCTCTTTATTCCGTGGGTCATTAGCGCTAAGTTGCTTCGAAAAAAATGGTATTTCTGCTAAAAGTTATTATTTTTAAGATCCTCTCAACTTTAATTTGTCAGTACAAACGAATGCGATCAATAAAAGGCCAACATCACAAGTAGCTGATAATGATTTTAAAAACTAAATGAAATAATATGCAATACTTTAATATGCAATACAACAGCATTTTTTATTGGTTGTATAAGACTTTTTCCGTTGCGTTATTGTTGTTTTATGATCTTTTCGTTTTAAATTTTTCCTGTAGTTCATCTATTACAAATCTGGTAATATATAAATATAAACCCATCATAAATTTAAATGATAATAAAGTAAAAACATACTAAATATACAGTTTACAAAACATTTAATATAAGTTAAATCGAGTTAATATTATAACAAAGTACCAATCACTTGAATGATCTTTGGGCTCGCGCCAAATCATAGGTATACCAAATGGAAGCTTAGCACGTGTTCCCTTGGTCCACATCAATAAACCCTCAACACACTGTTTACACACTTTATGAGGTGCCCATGCTTTATCTTGATCACCAAGTTTCACTTCAAAATAGGCAAAATTGCTTGTCGGACAAATGTACTAATGTTGCCCTTTGACTGGGAATGGTAAAACTGCCACATGTATAACAAAACGTATCGGGGCTGTTTTCGCACTTTCGACGTGTTAGAGCAAAGGTAGCCATAAGAAAACGTTAAGCACATTATGTAGTTCTGTACAATTTCGTAACGAAGTACTAAATACTGCTCACCGACACAAAACGTTTCACCACAGTATAACAGACGTAACTAAACAGGCAGGTCTAGACCATCATGCTCCCTACCGACATAGAAACCGAACGTGACGTGATAGAAGAAAAGTAAAAAACAGTTTTAAAACCAGCATGCCTAATTCTATAGAAAAAAGCTAAAAAATCTAACTCAACAAGTTTCAATTTGTTTCCCAGTGTTATCTGCCAAGCAAAGAAAAAAAACAAATAAATAAAAAATAAAAAAAAAATATATTTATATATATTATAGCGAGACACAGTATGTATGATTATAATCTGGTATGTCTTCGTTTTCGCCCAATACATCATTTAAATGACTAGATCGATTGTATTAATTTAAAAAATTGAACTTGAATAACATTAATTTTTAAATATTAATTAGACAAATTTAACATACGTAGATTTTCTATAGCATTTATAACAACTTACTAGAGACCTCAGTCCTATTAATTAAATCCTCAAAGTGACTATAAGTGGTATGATATGTCTTTGTTGAAATGGTGTTGAAATTAATAAATAAAAAGTAATTATTCTTATAAATAATTCGTCATAAATAAGTAGAGAATTTTTGGGGTTCGGGAAAGGTAGGACAACCAAAACTACCAACAAGGAACAAAAATTCCCTACTAATAATCTCTACGGTAAAAATCTCTGCATTTGTCATCAATATTTTGTTGCGCAGATAATAAAGTAGATATGGCTGATTTGGATAAACAGGAGAAATATCGATTCTTAAAATGTTTTGTATTTGTGACATCAATGTGACATGAGCTTATTTCATTTTTATTTTTCCACCCCTGAAGAACTGGTTAAGGGTCTTCTCAACCAAACATTTTCAATTACATGGTAGCTGGGGATCTACTTCCGCCAGTCCTCCGCTTTTTTCATACCCGTTTACAAAAAATTCAGAATCCGCGCTTTGTACTCACGTATTGAAACGAAATCAACCATCGATAACCTATAGGGATCTCGTTTCACCCAAGTACTCCGTTGAATTTTCCTCCCTATTCGTAAATGACTTCTGAGTCATTTACGATAGTTTCACACTTATTTTCACGAAGATTATAAATTTTTAGTTCGGTGTTTATATTTTATGGATTACAAATAGCAATTTCCGATAATCGATAAATAAAAGTACCATCTGTTATTTGGTTTTCAGATGACTATGTAAAATTAAAATTATCACTAGTATTGAAATCTTACAGAAGCCTATAAATTATCAGATAATGGATCCAAGTTTTGGAAGCAGGCTTGTGGAGAAGTTGGGATCTAGCTTGCCGGACGAACAGAAGGATCTCCTCAGAAAGAAAGCCGACGAGCTGTACAACGAGGACGGCACCTTCCTGGCCACTCTGCGGCGGGAGGTGAAGGCAGCCGCGGGCGCGGAACTCTCAGAAGACGTGGAAGCGGCCTACAAGCAACACCTCGACGAGACCGCTGCCTCCAGGACCAAGGCCGAGCTGCTGGACGCCCTGAAGATCCTGTCGGCGGCGATCGGCAAGGAGGCCGGCTGTCCGGAAGAGATCCGCGAGCAGCTCACCACCAAGGCGGACATGTGTTCCGTCAGACTGGAGATGGCGGCGCCCGGTCGGATCAGGAAGGAGTTGCTGGCCGAGGTGGCCTCCCTCGCAGCGAGCGTCGCCGCCGCCGGCAGTGGACTCTCCGACGAGGCCAAGCAGATGGGTGAGAAACTGACGAATCTTGCTGCCGTAGCCCCCGTTAAGACTCGTGATGATATCGTTTAACTCTCCATCATAATTATGTAGCCATTAATAAACTCTGAATTGTACTTTTGTGTATTTATTATTAGTAAAAGTTTAGGCTCAGAACAAATCTAGGTAATACAAGGCTATAAAATATTAAACATGGAGTTGTTAGGTTAACTTTGAATTTTTGGTTAGTATTAATCTTTGATGGTGTAGAGTACTAAAATTTATAGTTTTCTTCGCCCAATTATTCTATATTTTCTCATTAAATATAAATTTATTTAAATAATATGATGCATGAATTGTGGCCTTAAGGTTAAGGTACTGAACTCATGAGCCAAAGGTGCCAAGCTCAATACTGTAAATACACAGTTCATTTGACCTCTTCATTCAGCCCTAATTGGGAACCATTCTTCATCGAATGGGGAAAAAAACGAGACGACCAGAATAGTCTGTTCACCGCAAACCATCTCTACTTTTTTGAGAGTAGATCTCCAGCGGGTTGAGGAGAGATACATCTTGAACATGTATTTCCCCCGATACTGGTGATAAATTATACATATGTTAATAATTTCGTATATTAAAAAACTTAAAGCTGGCAATAAAAAAAATATTTGTCTTCCTTGTAATTTATATAGAATCATACTCTTTTAGTGTTGACCACCAACTGGCGCATGAAAACTGTATTTATTTTGTTTAAACGCCCTTCAAAATTATTACTCTAACAGCTAACAATTTCCATTATAATATTCAGTCATTATAAAAGTCCTAATACTAAATTTATATGATAAATTGAAGAATTACTGAAGAAGAAAATGTTTTTTTCTATTCTAGTTCTCCTCTAAAATATCCTTCCCTCTTGATTGACTGTTTTTTCCCTCTTAAAATACCCGGTTTATGATAATTTTAGATGTGAAACACGGTTTAGAAGAAAAATTGGGTAAAAAAATAATCGTTATTTTCTAGTTACATCCTCCGAGTTAGAGCTGCAAAAACAACGCGATTATTCACGTCACTGTCTTATAATAGCATGTTACATTTATTTCTGTTAAGTAAAATAATGCTGAATTAGGAGTTTTCAATAAATTAGTGTTATACCCGCGTAATCACATTAACGACTTATTGTAATCAACTTGTCGTGTGAGAATTGGTCTAAAGGCCTTTCATATGGTTCACTATAATTCCATTACATCCCTTTATTAGAAGGAATACTAATCGAATTCTTATTAATGTAAAAAAAAATTCTTTATTAATATTTATTTGGTTGTGGTTTATTAACCCACGTGAATTTTAAACAATTAATGAGAGGGAATATAATAAAAAAATCTCTCTGTCCCAGCCAGGACTCGAACCTGGATCTCCTGCTTGCCTAGCATTTCGGCATGGCCCGGCAAACAGGAGATCCAGGTTCGAGTCTAGGCTGGGACAGGTAGATTTTTTTATTCTGTTCCCTCTCATTAATAGTTTTTAAAAAATTGTCTTTTGCTTCGCAAGGGAAGTAAAAATGTGTATTTGAAAAGAAAAATAATTTGCTCAATATTTTAATTAATATTTTAAATTTAACATATAGCACTTAATATTACTGTAGTTTTCGATTCTTCATCTCTTTAACAATAAGTATGCTTGATAATGATGATGGATTGGTCAAAGGACTCCTGTTAGTTATATCAAATCTGACACTTTGGAATTGAGTTCCGTCATGGACAGACTGTAATAAAAGCCTACCTAGGGCTACTAGAAAACACCCACAAAGAAATGGGGGGACTGCCAGTAGAAAATCCATCTCTTCTTGTGGCTCTATGTGGGTTAGCAGACTGTGGAAAAGAAAAATGTACCAATACCATTTCTGTTCATTTTATGTTTGTAGAATTGTCCTTCATTATTCGGTCCCAACAGAAAAACTTATTCTATGCCGAATTTTTTTTAAATATTACAAATATAAGAAAATGAAATACAACACTTTTGCTGTTCCTTCCAAGTTTTATTTAATAACATAATTTTGTATTTAAACTGTGTTATTCTTATTACAGGGTTTTCAAAGCCTGTTAACTAATGAAGTTATCCGTATACCCATTCGGTTTTCAATTCATCAGACATGTAAATTTTCTTTTACTACAATTAAAATTTTTTAAGAATTAATTTTAGAAAATTTTTTTTTTTACGAATACACAGTAAAATTGTCATCGTTTTTCTGATTCCGATATTTGCAATGTAATATATCCTTCCATAGATAGATTATTTTATTAGATTCATTCCTCTATTGAAGTATTACCTTATTAAAAAATAAATAACCTTAACGCTTACCATCTTATTTCGGACAAGTTGTAGCATGATCTGCATCTGATGTGGTTATCGTCAATAGCGAATTTCAGTAAGTGGCCTTAAGGAATGTTCCTGCGGTGTCATTGGCAGTATGTAACAACAAATCTCTAAATTTGAATATTCATGAGTTAGAAAAGGTTCACTGTATACAATGCATACATTTACAGCATAAAAGGATACCTTTACTTTTTGTAAACTTTTATTTGTCTTCAATGAAATTAAACACATTCCATTGCTGGAAATTCTTATTCAGACTCAATAATTATTGTTACAGTAAATTATATATATTGCGTGCATTTCCATCGTTAAATTTGTCCCCCCAAGTTGTGCGCGTGCGCGCGCGCGTGTGTGTGTGTTGTGTGTGTATCAAAATAAAAAACTAAAAGAATACAAAACACATGTAAACTTTATATCGATCTAAAGAACAAGAGAATAAATAGGTGTGCAGAATCACAAAAATAAAACATACTAAAAATTCATAAATTGCCAATTTGAAAATGATCAAAAAATTGCCCTTTGTCAGAGAGAAGTAAAATTCTACTTCTCCCGGACGAAGAGTGACTTTTTCACAAAGAATCTAAATATTCATGTGTTCTATCTGTGAATGTTTTTACTTTTGTTTTTTTCTTGTTCGTTTATAACGTACGATAGAGTATATAATACTCACATACCTTACACATTCAGAAGTATTATTTCTGCCTCTGTAAATAATATTAAGTGACGAAGGCGGAACCAGATGATAGACCATGCCTTTTATTGATATAGTATATATATTTAGCTTTGTTCAGAAAGGCGTTTATAAAAAAAAAATTTCCCAAAAATTTGTTACCATAAATTATTTATATATACGTATGAAAATTAATAGTATGTTATTAAGAGTGATAAAAAAATACATATAACTAATCATTTACAATAAATATTCGGAGCATATATAAAAAATTAATATTATTTTAGATACAAATATTATATATGTGGTGTGTGTGCGTTTTAGCACACAGGCTCAAAACAAAGCAGACCAGCTAAATAAATGTCTACTCTAAATTAATTAATAATGCCTAAAGACATGAAGAGCTAGTTGGCAGGCAGGACCAAATAAGGAACTGAAAATGGTACAGAGAAACATCTCTAATTATTATATAGTAATCAGACATATTATTATGGTCTGTAAACCATTAGTAATTGAATCATTTCGCCAGTTCTTTTTATTAGTCGTTCCAAGTGCCCCTACAGTATATTGATCCAATCAATCCTGTTTAATTTAGAAATTAAGGTATCGATTGTCTTACCAATAAATTTATAGCGGTAGTCAGATAGTACTGTGCTTGCCCTAAGAATTGCTCCGTGTTTTCTTTTGTTTTAGTTTTACATTAATTCATTTCTTCCAGGAACATGTTTTCTATCATTAATTTAAATTAAATAGTTCTCCCAACCATCATGTTTCTTTAATTTTGAATTTATATATATTTAAAAGTATATACTTACCGGTTCACCATTAAAATGCATGTACTTACCTGTTCACCAATAATCTCTAAAATAGTAATTTTACTTGAAAAACATTTCTAACCACTGTATTATTTTTTGTAGATATAGATAAAATTAATTTATAAATTAAATTATATTGGTGTTAAATAGCTTCAAATACTTTCGAATATGTGTTTTAAATATTAAATTATTAGTTACTATTTTATTTTACTTTTAATTGTTATATTTACTTACCTTGTTAATTTGGTAAGTATTTTATTTATAAATTTTATTTATTTTAATTTCCTCTCCATTACTGCCAGCTTTACTATTTATTTTTTTATAACGAAAGGATATTATTTCCACTAAAACTCCGGTGAGTTAGAACTTCCCTGCTATCAGAATGAGGTTGGCCAAGGTTTACCAGCCCTGGGTATTATCTGGATTGCCTCCGCCACGGGGGTCGTTAAGCAAGAATGATAATATTTCTACCGGCTTGGGTGGTGGGGGGGGGGGAGGAAGAAGGGTTATTGAACAGTAAATCTGCTACCTCCAACCCCCTTGCCAACAGTGGGCTCTCGTGTTAGGTGTCCACGGGGGACTGCCAGTAGAAAATCCATCTCTTCTTGTGGCTCTATGTGGGTTAGCAGACTGTGGAAAAGAAAAATGTACCAATACCATTTCTGTTCATTTTATGTTTGTAGAATTGTCCTTCATTATTCGGTCCCAACAGAAAAACTTATTCTATGCCGAATTTTTTTTAAATATTACAAATATAAGAAAATGAAATACAACACTTTNTTGGGGGGTGGGGGGGGGGGAGGAAGAAGGGTTATTGAACAGTAAATCTGCTACCTCCAACCCCCTTGCCAACAGTGGGCTCTCGTGTTAGGTGTCCACACTACGTGCTCGGATTTAGGTCACACACTGGGGGGTATTACACCTCTACTTGTGAGGGTTCCTATTTGTACCCTAAACCCGTCTTTTCAGTTCTCCTTTCTCTACTTGCAACTCATCCTAACCTCTCGAAGCCGTCTGTATTAAAATTAAAGCACTGTTTGGAGTTCTTAAATCTGAATTCCAAACAGATTCCAAAAAGCCTTATGTGTAATATAATTGTCAAAATGCATCCGAAATTCCGTTAAACGGTAACCACAATCGTATAGAAACATAACCTAAACTATGATTTAGAACAAGATCAGCAAAGGGTAATTTATCATCACTATCAGCTTTTTAAATATAATTCTTGGAAAGAAGCGACTATTGTATTTAATTTATTCGTCTGGTAACATTTATCAGTAATTAAAAATAACAAAAAAAAATAGCATCAAAATGGTTTTGTACTAATCAGTAGTGTTATTGTTTAAAATTATCAAACATTAAGGATCATAAGCATTGTATAAAATGTTTTTAATTTTTTTTTTTTTTAACCTCTTTCATGTATTTGGTGGAGAGAGAAAGAGAGGAGTCCAGTTAGCATCCCAATATTAACACCCACGTCACTGAGGATGCTTTTATTTTATTTATTTGGGCGGGACTGCCAAGTTTGTGTGACCCAAACACCCTTAAAAATTTCACAATGTCAAATGTGTTTCATGTTAACCTACAAATTAAGTCATCTGGTTTTCAAGCAATATGTAAAAGATTTTCTGTTCCAATCAGTCTCCTAAAAATCAAATGATTTAGGATATAAACAAATAATTCTAATATATACAACAAATACCAACAGTAGGATTCTTATTTGGACACCTATAAACGCTTAAATAACTTTTAACTTTGTTTTTTTAGCAAAAAGATAATATGTAAGCAAATAGTTCTCAACCAAATAAAATGGAACAGAACTTTATTAATCCACATAATAATCTTATAAGACTGAGAAAAAGAAACCAAAATGCAATTAAAACAATACATGGCAGAAATGTGTACCACAATGAGGATTTAAATGAAACCGAATCAATTTGTGAATTACTTTTAATGAAGTATAGGGGACAAGAGATTGCGAGATATAGGTGTAAATGATCAATCCTGAGCCAGACATGTTACATATTGTAAGAATGTAATTCAACCCCTATTCTATGGACAACATATTCTATGGATTACAACTGCATTGTATATTATGTACAGAAGTATGTAAAGATACAGTTTTCTTCCAAGCCAGTGCCATCAAGAAGATTTCGAATTCGTTTTTTTTTTTTTTTTTTTTTTTTTTTTTTTAATATTCTATGATTTTATATGTTTGGAAAAATTAATATTTCTATAATTAAAAATTTTTTTTTTCAATTTTTAGTGATTTGTAACTTAGAAGTATTGAAAAATATTCGGTTACGAACACCTAGGGTTATATTTTCTTTATCAGACCAGTGCATTGGCCTGGTGTATCAATATTTAGATACTAGTCATGTAAGCCGTGTCTATGATGGCGTCCTGTTCTGGATATTCGCTAATATGAGTGAAAGTGGCTCTTTTCAGAGTACCCTTGAGTAGATATATTGGCACCTCAGGCAGTGAGAATTGAGTTTTGCGGAGATGTTGCAAATTTTGACAAGATCAGTGAATCAACTTATCCGTGGAATATAAATAAAAGGTTCCGATAAAATAAGGCTGACCTGGAAGGCCTTGTTAGATCGAAGCATTATTATTCGACAGTGATTTCTAACATTTAGGTTAAATTTTGAAAGAAGAACAAATATGTAAATTTTTTCTTCTCTTTTATCTAGCAGTATATGAAAATTGTTGAATACTGTTATTTAAGACATGTAGGTCTTAACTAATCTATTGACTACGGATCAAAATGACTTTGTAACTAAATTAACGTGAAATTGAAGAACGTGACAAAAAAAATTCTTCATATTTGATAAAACACAAAAGGAAGAAAACATCAAAAGGGAAGGCTATAAAAGGTAAGCAAACTTTCCCAATTTTTATAGCAGGCGGCGAAGGGGTGCCACGTGGGCAGAAGGAGTTTTTAATACCCTTCAGCTCTGGCGGCAACTCGAAGGCCAAGTCGGTTGGATTATTACATTTGCTCCGGGAGATTAACGTTCCCCGTGAAGAGGGCGTCCGTGGTAAAGGGCTGAGAGTTTTATAAGGGTCGACAAGAAGACTTTGCCAGGCCCTACTTGCCCTGGAACAAGCCGCAAGGCAGTTCGTCTTCTTGAAAAAGAGGGGGAGGACATCTGTATGTCGCGAGGGTTGTCAAACTCACCCTTATGTGCCGTCTCGGCTACAACTTATAATTAGAGAGATAGAGTAAGAGTGGGTGAGTGTGTAAAAGAGAGAGAGAGACAGAGAGAAAACACGGGTAAGAATGAGAGGGATTAGGTTGGAATAAGAGAGTTGAGAGGGTGTAAGAGAGAGGTCACATATTCTCATACAGGATTTCTTGTGAATGAACTTACAAAATTTACGTATTCTTAAGTTTTATACTCCAAAAATGTTCACTAAAAGTATATTTTTCTTTGTATTTGCATGTTATAAAAATTTACCTTTGGAATCGACAATTAAAATCGATTGTCTAACTTTGCATGTAGTTTGAAAACTGTTAACTCCGTTTGATGTAAACAGGTATACCGATTGGCCCGTTTATTGATTCATTGTAGATTAAAAATTATTTCTTTTTTTAATTTTCCCGCAGGACTTACTCCTTATTATGAAAATTTGCAAATGTTTATCTTTTTTAAAGCAAAAAATCATGACGATCATCTATTGCTAGTTTTATCAAATTCTTAGAGCTGTTTATGCTTCACAGTTCTGCAGCGAATTTAGCAGCCTTAAGGTAGCTGCAATTTCACCCAGAGGGCTCAGTAGGGGCATTGTCCGCCGCCATCTTTTGAATCTACAAAATTTTATTTTGACCCTGAAGGCCTTTTGACCACAACTATGCTTGCAGCAGCTCTTAATCGCTGTCCAGATAAGTTTTTTTTTTTGTTTTTTTTTTTAAATTCAAAAGAACTTGATTCATAATGGAGTAAGGAAAATAAAAATTTACTTCTTACTTACCATTAACATAAATTCGAGTTGAAAATAAATTTTTTTATTAATTAATTTACCTAAAATATCGCATTTTCTCTATAATTTTTGTTCCTAATTTTTCTCCGTTTGTTATATACTTAACGAAAATTCGTTACTATCATTATATTTATTAAACGAAGTTTTCATTCAAAATGTTCACGTTAGGAATACTCAGCTGCTATCTGATCAGTGGGAGTTGCAGGTAGGTTGGCGGACAGAGTCAATATTGTAATAACATTATTTGAGATCAGTAATACATATAGCAGTCAGTAATGGGTTATACTGCGCGTTTTGATCCAATCAATTAGGTCGCTTGGAGGTCAATAGGAACCAGGTACAATATGGCGTCTACTGTACTCCCCACAACCGGTTGAAGGAATTTCAAATGCAGTTTTTACGGATATCTGGCATTTACTGGCATGCACACCATCCAAAGGGGGCATTTACTACTAAAAATTACTATACGGGGAAATAATTACTAAGAGCAAGGGCTTTGGTCGCTGAAATTTCTAATGGGTAAATGACATTAGAGTCATTAGGAAACACTGTATGAACAAGTGAAATAATAAACTGTAATGAAGAAGCGGTAAATTAAATTTTTCCAGCTTTTAAATTGAAATTTTATCTCCAGGCCCACTTTTTTCATGAATCGAAAAATAGTTAATCCAAATAGCTTATATATATATATATATATATATATCAAGAGCAGGTGGGATAGAGAGTGCAGTAAACCC
>KZ806898.1:380919-398558 GCA_000696205.2 Oncopeltus fasciatus | reverse complement strand
ATATATATATATATATATATATATATATATATATATATATATACCCATTCAACTTTCATAGAAAAACGAAACGCGTTATGGATAACTTCTAACCATGGACCATTCATTTTTTAAATCGAATATCAACATCCATTTCTATTGCTTATTTTTTTTCCTTTTTAAAATTAATTTTTGATTGTAAGTTTTTTGACAGAGTGACTTTTTAAAGAGGAAGACTAAATTGAATAATCGTAAGTGTCTTAGTAAATATTAGTTTTCTAAAAAAAATAATTAACATATATTAATGATTTATTTGTAGAAGAAAGTGCCCTTTACTACAGTTATGTTTGTCCTCCTGTGTAATCGCTTACAAAAATTTAAATAAAAGAGAAAACAAATAAAACTAAAATTAAAAGTCTGGCTTTGAAAATAAACTACTAGAGAGGAAACTTCAATAAAATATGGATATGTATATATATATATATGTGTGTGTGTGTGTGTGTGTATGTATACCTATGTGTGTCTATATATATAAAACTTAAGGAATCTGATAAGTTTACGCCGCTTCTTTTTTTATAGTTTTTCTTGGAATGTAGAGACTTCTCTGTAAACATTTACACTAAAGAGATAAAGAGAGAAAAACACATATATGATTTGAAGACGCTGGGTTCTGAATTACGTAAGTGTTCCCTGTTTAAGGGTGTCATGTGATCCAGTGGGGGTTTTTGCACGAGCCCCCGGGGAAGTTACTGAAGGCAGGGGACTAGTCCTCTATCGCTGGCGGGGACCATGCCCCAGTTCTAATTAAATATTCGCTCCCCCGCGCTGAGAGAACTCCCTCGGGAGTACGGAAACCACCCCTCACTGAACGCTTTTTCCTGTACCTCCTCCCTTCTCCCCACTAAAACTTCTGATATTTTTTAGTGGGGAGCTAAAGCAGCCTCTGCTTCGACACACAATGAATGGATCTCTCAGCCTCATTCTCAGTTCTTCTATTTGGGGAGAATTTATTATGAATATTGCAATGGCCCCCTTAACATTCATCCTTTCAAATCCAATAAATCCAATAAACAGTATAGATCTCTATTTCAATAGATTTTTGTACTTTAAATTCTCTTAGTCAGTCTCATGTTCACTAACGAACAAACCTTCATGGTAGAAACAGCCTATCTCTTGATTGTAAATAATTTTCTGCTTATGCATATACACAAATGTGTATATATATATATATATATATTTGATGAAAAAAATTACATGATTTCATTCTATTATGCTATTGCTTTGGCCTGCAACGCAAATCATCTAATGAGCTAGCTTATGACCGTGGCATGGCCATTCCATAACATTCGAAACAATTCCATAGCATTCCATAACAATTAGCATTGTAGAATAAAATCTTATGCTTTTTTTCGTATTAGAATTTTTTTCTAAACCTCTTTAATACTGAATGTAAACTATTGATGCATTCATACACCTCACATTCAGTAATCTCCTTCCCATTGAAAGACTAAACACTACGACCTGTAAGAATAAATTGTTGTTAAATCTATTTTGTACAAAAGGTTAAGAAAATGCATTATGTATTAAACTATTTAAATGAAGCCTAAAAATATACCTATTTGTGTATTTTTGTGTGTTTGTCTTGCCTCTATATTGACATCTGATTAGTCTGATTATGGTCATATTATAGTATTTAATTATGGCAAGGATTTTCCTATAAGAAATGTTTTTTGTTTTCTAAAACAATGTGGAGGGAATTCAAAAGAAGTTCAAATTAAATCTCAAAGATGCATACTTATTTTTATTTATTTGTTTAAAATTCATGTTTAAATTAAACAATTTCTGTATAAATAAAAAATTGCCACTTCATTATTTTACATTTTCCAATCTATTACTTGTCTACATTAGATTGCGAGTTAAAAGTCAATTGAGATTGACTGATCGGTGTGATTAATTAAAGAGATATGACTTGCTGGTTTGTAATTGCTTCTTTTATCTTTATATTATTTTTTAATTCATTTTGATTTTTCATGTCGATAAACTTGTGTATTTTATTTTATAGGACACATAATAATTGCTGGACACTGGTTTGAAACAATATTTTATTTTGTCACGTTAGAATATAATACAGAAATAGAAATATTTCATAGCGTTTATTTATTATTATTAGTATTTAAAGGACATTCAATGTTTATTTATTAAAAAATAAATAAACATTGAATTATGTTTCTATTCATTTTTTTATTATTAATCAATAAGGCTAATAAAAAACATTTTTTAATATTCATTCAAGCTATTCACATTGGTATGCGACTCTTGAAAATTTATACAGGTCATTAACAATTCTGGTGCGGTAAAAAAATACATATACATACATAAATCTATACTATTTCTATACTAAGTATACTAAGTTGTATACTATTTATAATTATGTGTGTAATATTTATAATTATTTTCAAGCTGTTTGACGAATTCATTAGTAGTTAAAATCATTTGAAGGGTTGGTGATTTTGTAGAAGACAAAAAACTAAGGAAAAGTATCTTCGCTTTTTCAGTTTTCGAAAAATATAATATATATATNAAATCACTCTCTACTTTGGCCAATGACAACCTTTTTCAAGTAACCTAACAAAATATAGTGAAAACATGTTATAAAAATCGATTCCATAAATTTTTTTACTAGAATACATCTTAGCTGTTGCATAGAGGCGAATAAATATAATCACTAAGTGAAAAATGATCTAACAATGGTTTAATTTTCTTCACATAGACCTTATCAAACTACATATATTTTTTTTTTTTTTTAAGCGAGGAGGGGTGTAAATACACTCAATTACAGAGGATTATTTGCATCTAACAATCACAATGTCAACAGCTAGTATTCGAATAGCTTGTTGGCACAGAAACCTTGGGCATGAGCCATCTTATTCTTTTCTAAAATTGAACCTTTCCTACACTTTTTCTCTCCATTTCCCAGTTTTATTTTAATAGCATAATTTTAATTATCACATAACCTGCAATCACAAAAAAAAATATCCAAGAGAAGATTTAATGATATTCAGTAGTTCTATCAATATAACCTATTTTCTCTCTTATTTTCTTAAGTTTCTATAGTGCACTACTGGGATGAAAAATAATAAGACTTACTGATTATGAACTAAGCAAGCGAACTAAGTTTTTTACTTTATAAACAATATTGTACAACACTCCTATCTGACTGATATAAAGCACTATTCTCGATGGAATCATTATACTAAGTTGAGAGCTTTTTTTTTTTTCTGTAAAAAAATTTGCTTGCATCGGATTCTATGTAGTGTAATGTTAGAAATAATTAAAATGTAAAAAAAAAAATTATAAATTGGCTAGTTCTTTAACTTGAAACGGGGTCGGTATTCATTGTGGAGTGATATGCAAACTCTCAACAAATGTTGGAACAAAAACTGACTGGTTTTGATGTTTCGACGCTCTTCCGTCTCATTATTAGCCCTCAATAGATATCGTTTTCTAGTTCAATTATGTTTTTATAAAGTTATAATCTAATTTTTAATTTCAGTGTTTTTATTATTTATCGTAGATCATTAAGTGTATCAAAAATATTAGTGGCCAAAGGATGAAACCTTGTGGAACTCCTTTTTATCATTTCACGACTGCTTGATCTTCTCTTTTCGTTTAATTTGACTCCAGTTATTTCCAGTCTATTTATCATTTATATTTGTAAATTTATAAGTCATCAGCGTTTTCTTGAATATCCAATTTTTTCGTCGATATGTAGTGACAATTTTTCTTTAGTTAAAGCTTATCTATGTAATACGATTTCTTCTTATTATTCGTATTTTTTTTCTTTCAATATGTATTGAACTTGCATGCCTTTTTACTTTAATTCCGCTTTAGTGTGTTTTAACTAAGTTAGTTAGAACTGCTTAACTGAATTAGTTGTAACTGCATTATTTTGATCAATTTATTTTGAAATTAATTTTACTTTAAAATGTCTTTTTCTTTAATGCAGTTTATAATTAAATCTACCCGTCAATTTATGCGTACATTACTGACTTTAATTTACTATATTGGCATTGGCAATCAAAACTTAAATTAATAACTAATTATTAATATTAATCATTAGGAAGTTAGGCTTTTTTTATTATTTATTTTTGACCTATAAATTGGCATAGTTTATGAAATCTTAATTATTAAAAGTATTATAGGTCCTAAGTTCATTAATTTAATTAAATTTCTTAAATAAATTGTGTTAATAATTGAGATAAAATATTTAAGAAATCTTTTTCAGTAGCTTAATTAAAGTCGCAAAGGTTTCCCAGGAAGGTTGTTTACTAGGTTGCGAGGGTTGTCTAAAAAGCAATTTAGTTTATTAACTACACTTACCCCCCTCCCGTCTTTTATATGTATTTCCTTCCCCAGGCTTGTTGCTCTTTTCCATTTTGTCCTCTAGTCCTGGAAAATTTAAATTCCTATTATACTTGCTATTTATTCGAGGAACCTGAGTAAATATGGGTAATCTTCTCAAAATTATAAGTCATAAACTCGAAGAAGAAAATTATTTAGTATGCGCCTCGATTCATTCTATTTACTAGGCATCCCTGAAATTAACATGTGAGACTAATTTGCATTTCAAAAAGTAAAATACCTTTGTCTATCAACAATATCGCTAATTATCTAGAGCAGATAACGATCCCAGCCTGCTGGCAGTGGTTCTTTTTTCTATGTGTGTGTATGTGTGGGTCCAAAGGTAAATACAAAATAAAAATCCGTCACTCAAACTGCATAATATAAGTAGACCCCCCTTTTTATGTTTCATATAGCACAATATAAATATGAGACATATTATTTACTAGCCATAAATAAAGCAATAAAGTTCGTTCTAAACTGGCGACAAAGGAAGCGCTTACTCACGGTCGTTATAATCCTCAATTTATTCCTTAAAAATAGTTTTAGTTAGTGTACAACATAAATGTAAAAAAATTCTTTGTTTTAACATTTATGTTCTATAAAGCTTATTGTAACTATTATCAAAGGAGATTGTACGGTCATAAATTTTAGTTTTCCACAATTTTGTAATTTTAGTTTTAACGTGTGTTTTATCCCTTAAATTTAATAAGGTAGTTCATAAAAAAAATTAAAATGATCATGTTTTTACAAAACTTTCGGTTATGGGTGAAAACAATAACATTTATAATATATGAATTTAGTTGTGGTTTATTATCCCTCGTAAATTTTAAACAATTAATCAGAGGGAATAGTGTGTTGGGAATTTAATAGGTTATCTAGCTCGTCCCGGTGCTGTAATGGAAACATACCGGCCCGGAAAGCAGTAGTTCCAGGTTCGAGTCCTGGCTGGGACAGATAGATTTTCTGTTCTATTCCCTCTCATTAATTGTTCAAAACAATAGAATTTATATTAAACTAATACTGAAAACCTTTGTCACCACCCAGTATCACTCTTGAGCTTCCTCAACTACATTCAAGACTAAATGCATTTTCCAGGTTGCTCTTGACAGCTTCGGTCAGCACCATACTAATAATTCATTATTAATATTACTATAGAGTAGGTTGAGAAAAGTGTCTTTATTTTTATGTATAATCATACTTTTTTACAATCTCCTAGTATATACTGTGTACTATTTACCTCCTTGCATGTATATATATGTCTCTGAGGACCCCAGTTAGTGTCATGTCTTCCATAGTCGTCTTCCTTGTTGGTCCCCGAAAGTCCTCACCCATAATAGGTTGAGTCATACTTCTCTTCCATGCCAGCACGTATTGAGGGATAGTATATTCAATTCGCCTTAATTTAATGTGTAATCATCATTCAGTTTAACAGACTCGGTTTAACTATAATTTAACCTATATGATTTACTTTGTAATATATATATATATATATATATATATATATATATATANTGAACTGACTAGATATATATATTGCCTCATCATTATTATGGTTATTAGTATCTATATTATCTATATTTTCTGTTCTCTTATTTTCCTTATTATCTCTCACGACTGTACCTTAAATTTGTATATTAAATTTTTTGAAGACTGAAAGATTCTTAACTATATCGGAATGCTTATGCGTTTTTTTGATTTGCTGAAGTCATTAAACAGCTGATGTAGATTAGATTGCCGTTTTTTCAGGGCGATCAATTCATATGGTTTTGTCTGGCATATAAAGTTTCATTGATTTACTATTTTCAAATATGTTTATATGCACACATACGCACCCATATTAAGTAGTTGTATCCACTAAGCAAATTTCCGAATTTTCATCATTTAAATTCAAAATTGATGGTAAATAACAAATTTGACCTTACTAATCGAAAAAAATAATCTTGTCAAATTCAGCTCGCTAAGATTGGTCTTAAGCCATCCGGAAGAGAAAGAAGGTCCACTTTTTACTTTGGACTCCTAAATGATCATTATTATTCTTTTTATAAGCTGTTCATAAAATATTTGAGAACGTAAGAGTTTAAAAACAATATTTTAAAACTATTAAGTTTCAGAAACGAGAGATATTTTCTAAGAAAATTACAATAAAATTATATTCAAATTACAGACTACTCATATTGGATAGTAGAGCCTTATTGTATTTTGGCGAATTCATAACGTGGGGGGGGGGGACTAGGAAAACATACAGTAAATATAGATATTTAGCATACGTTGCTTTTCACAAAATGATCTTTGTGATATGTTACGATATTTATATAAAATTTAATTTGTCATTGATCCAGTATACGTATTGTAGGTTTCGAAAATCAGGTAGAAGTTCAATGAATTGATCAATTACCACTCATCCCATTAGTTTCATTATCTTTCCAATCAGCTTTGTCCACTTGTTGACAACTAATGAAGGCAAATTGGCTTTGCAAATATAATTAATTTAGGTTTGTTTAGAAGGTTTGCGATAAAGATGACTGGCCAATACGAGTGTTTTTAGATGAGGTTCCTATTAGAACACGAAAAAGATTAAGGAGATCACAGAAATATAATATCGGTATTTTCTTTACTTTTGTTTACGCTAAATGTCACTACTTAGTTTTGCCTTCAACATCTAATCAATAATAAAATTCTCAATAATTATTTGTTATTTCTTCGATGATTTTTTATTATGATATATATATTAAACTTTTGACAAAAACAAAGAAGGGTAATATTTAAGATTCTTTAAAAATACATTGTTTTGCATTAATTATCAAGATTTTCTACTCATCAAAAAATATGTTACAATAAATAAAAATAATGTTAAATCTATATCAATATTCAGTGCTGTACCTGAGAGGTACTTTCAAGGATGTTAAGTCTATGGCTAAGACTTTTTTCCCTCCTTGCTAGGGATGATTTAAATGTGTTATGATCTGTGATTAATTTTCTCATATTACCATTATTCATTAACAGAACTCAGCGTATAATTGAGTGGCAAACAAATATTTAAGACTATTTACTATTCCGTCATATGACAAACTTAATAATGAAATTATTTATAAAAGTAGGCAGGTAGTAGTTTGTGATTTTTTTTTATTTTTAATTTATGAACAATATCTTTTTATCCAACCTTTAGTAATGTGTTTCATTTTGTTCACAGGTAAGTCTCAAATTGTTAAACTCTTCTGTAATAGTAAGTACTAGTAATAGTAAGGTTTTTTATTTATTTATTTTTCATAAGAAAGCTTGAGTTTCTTTCCTTTCCATTAATACGTTATATTTTAATTGCTGCGTTGATTGTATATATTANTATTCCGTGTGTTGTGCTGGTCTATATATAATTTCATAAAGGAAACTATTATTATGGGTTATAACAAGCCCAGTTTGTATATTATAAAACTACTTCTTTATTACGGCTAGAGCTCTTAGAAGAGAACTTCGTTTCTCTGAAAAACAGAATATTCATTAATAATTAATAAAATTAATAAGAATATTCATGAGAGGTAAAAATTTTATATGAAACAACGATTATTTCTGAAGTATCCGTTTCACTCGGCTAAAAATTGTATGTGTATATTTGTGTTTGGGTATGTGGTCGCGCGTTTATGTTATTAAAAATATAGTTTTTACTCTTATATTGTGACCCCACGTGTATACCTGTATCACATACACACGTGTATTAATAATTATTATCTTTACCAATACTTCTTCCGGGTTCAACCGTGTCTTGGAGTTTTTAGGTGCCAAGCTTTCGCACATCGTGTGATGGCTTCTTCAGGGCTGAATGGAGAATGAGGAAGAAGCCATCACATAATGTGCGAAAGCTTGGCACCTAAAAACTCCCAGACACGATTGAACTTGGAAGACGTATTGGTAAATATGTCTGAGGACCGTGGAAGCCTACGAGAACAAATTATTATCTTGTTTATTTGATTCAGAGCTTTTTTTATTCCCAATTTAAAATTAATACATTTAAATAAATAAACATTGCACTAAATATAACTTAATTGGGACTCTAGACGAAATTCTATTGAATGACGATAAATTCAGATAAATCAGATCCAAATGCATTTTCAATATGCTTCTTTTACATTCTCTCTTAATTTTTTCTTTCTTATAGATTTCATACTTTCCAAGCACAAAGAACTTACTACGTCCATCGTGATTACCATTCGCATTAACAATTCATTATACCACACCATGACCTATTGCTAAGAAATTTTTCTTCTTAAAATATCTTTCTGTTTCTAAAAATATCTCCCTAGCGTTAATGATCAAATGTGACACGCCATTAAAAATATTGCACTCATACACACAAATTCTTTCAGAAAAAACAGAATGTTCGAATGACAATTCCTACGTAAATGTAGACGGATGAGAGCACCCTGACTCTGAGGTCTGTGGTAACTGTAGGGAATCAGTGCAGTTGTGGAGTAAGGTAGCGGCCTGCGGAAGAGGAGTGTGCTCGGAAATTAGTGCGGGCCCAGAGAGAGTGGGAGCACTTAGCTAAGGTGATTAGGTCGGCTCTCGCAAGTCTGGAGGGACAAATACCTAACAAGATCTGTATTCTCTCCTCGACCTCCTTCCGTCAGCTTCTCTCTCCTCCGTGTGTGCGAGACACTGATTCTTTGTGTGTGTCTCTTTAGTGGGGGCGTTCTCGACGGATCGGTCAACACCCGTACCACAACTACCCTCCCAATTCCGGTGTTTTACGTCCAGTAGAAACAGAAAATAGGATTTCATCGAGAAATAAAAAAAAAAAAGTCTGTCAATCGGTCGTATTACACGAATTATCTCGGAAATGTACAATTTACTTTCTATCTGACTCTGGCTCCGAACTAATTCAATATGACAATAACATTGAACAACTCAAGATGGTTGAATGTTTAAAATAATCGGTAAACCCCCCTTACCACAAATACCCTCTTAATACGGTGCTTAAGACAAGTAGAAACAGTAAATCTCAGAATTCATAAATATATTTTTTTTAAAGTCTGTCAACCGGTCGCCTTACATGTGGTTCTTCGGCAACAACTGGACAGAATTTATTGAAATTTATATTTTAGCTTCTGACTCAGACTTTGAACTAATTTAACATACCATAACATAGAACAACACAACATGGTTATAAATATTAAAATAAATGTAACGGCTATTTATGGATCAAGTTTTATTACCGCCTAGAGCGTTATATTTTTCGTTCACTCACTCAACGGCCTTCTCCATCTGAAATCCATAAAATATTTCGTCTTCTAAGAGACTAAGGAATTCTAAGCAAACGTAATAGACATCTGACTGCTAGTTTATTTTCTTAATTTCTAAAATTCTGTTGTAAAAAAGGTAAATATTAAACTTGTGAACGTTTCTCATGAACCTAAAAATTTAAGTTAGTCTTGTCCTTACGAATTGCCTTACCATATACGAGCCGTAATTTACGAATCTAAGGTGTTAGGGTCCTCTTGGCAACGGCTCATATAATCTTCATCTTTTTTCTTATGTATTCCATCGCTTCTCTGTTTATTTATTTATTTATTTTTTGTATTATCGACAAACAAAAATATTAAGTGGCGTTTACATGACTTGGAATTTTCTACTATACATATTTATTACATATTTTGGTAAATGTGAAACCTTTACTTTCATTGAGTATGGTCAAAATCACTTATCAATTTCATATATTTTATTTACGACAGATTTTTTGTATTTAGTATGTAGGATCGGGAAAAAATATCAAAATAATTTTCAAAAGTTGTATAATGTATAAAAGACAGCCTTTCAGTAGCGGTGAACATGATTCAGGAGAGATAGATATAGATTATGTGCTCTGTTTAGTACATGTGTACCCGTTAATTATCTATGAACCCATCACTCACTCAGGTAACGGTAACGGAATATAATATATTTTCCATAGAGAACGTTAAGCCATTCATGTTGCTATTCATAATGCGATATGCTTCACCGAGCCAACATTGGAGAATCTAGAAATATGTGTGTGTGTCTGCGTTCGAGCCTCCTCAATTTTTAAATTAATGAAACTAAATTCGGCATTTCAGCATATTTTCGATAACAAAATCGGGAGCGGGGGCGGTTGGTGTTATAGGGATACCATTTGAAGCATTATTATTATTATCCTTATTATTAGTGCTACGAAAAAAATCTATAGAACAAAATAGGTTATAACATTTATTTTCTCTAAAATTATTTTTTTAAAAACAACATTTATTGAGAAATACACTTCAGAGATATATTCCGTGTGTTGTGCTGGTCCGATATGTAAGCTTTTCAATGTATATTCTTGAAATGATAAATTTTTTTATGAGAAAAACGTATTGAGTGTACAATGTAATTTCTAACGTTCATGTCACTTAAATTTGTTTACGAAAAATTGTTGATGACGAAGAAATTTTACGACTTTAACTGAGTTGGGTGAGCACTTCCCTGCTCTATCTTCCTGGCCAATCGAGACCAAGTATTAGTAGTCATTTTTTTTTAAATTCATGGTTCATGTAAAATTACACACACACACACACATATTAAATGAAAGGTGGTAAATCTGCTTAGATCACACAGCTCCCGCGTGACTGAATGGACTCTTCTTGAATGGACTCTTGCTTTCCTTTATATTGGGTCTTACTGCAATTAAATCGAATATAATGCAATCGATGTGTAATGGAATGTAATGATTTACCATTCTCTCTTTCATTTACCATCTTCTGTCAGACAGGTGTCGCACTAACTTTGACAAGAGGACTTTCATTATATTTACAGCCTCCCCATTAGTTATACAGAACGGTTTATGGGTTCGGGTCGCCCTTGACTCTGTGTTCCCACCAAAATATTTATGCACGATAGCTCATGTTTCATTTCCCCGGACCCATGCATAAGTCAGCCTGCTTTCGAAATTCCAGAGGGCTCTCTCTCGACTGGATATATATATGGGCATTTCACTTTTCTACTGGATCATCCCTCACTGAAATTGTCCCCCAAAAAAATTATTGATCTCCGACTAAAATGTACTGTTAACAAAAAAATTTATTTTGAACTTTATTTTCTTAAAGCTAAATTTTTAAATTTATCCCGGTGATGCAACATAATAAATTTATTTTAATCATTAATCCTGCTAAATATGAAAAAATGTGTCATTTATATCGACTATGTGGGTTAGCGCTTGTTTTGTTTACGCGTGTGTGTCTATTGCTTCTAAATGCTCTTACACTGAATTTAAGCGAAGTATTACGTAATATACGTAAGGTTTTTATTTTCACTTAAAATTATATGATAGGCTATCTGAGGTTTACAGGTGCATCTATGTATTCAATCAGAATATGCTTTGATATTATTTTATTCGAAAGAATTTCAAAATAAATCGTGATTTCTCAATTTAAAAAAAATTTTCATTCTATAGCTATTTTTGCTCCCTCTAATCGAAAATTATTGCCTATTTTGATTAAAGAATTATATTTATAAATCTATTACATTTCAACTTGTTTGGTAAAACTGAATTGAATTATTTTACCTTCCAAGTGTTATATAATCGGTTTATTATTTAAGGATTATATTTTTCTGAATTTGTGATTGACATATTCCGTTATCCCTCTGCCGTTTTTCAAAATATTATATATTTTTGTTCTAGTTATATAAAAGTGTAAAATGCCTATGAATTTACTTTATTTAATGTGTAACTGTCTATAGTTAACTATCTTTAACCTTTTCAATCATATTATTTTTAGAGTTAGATCGAAATCCATGTTTCACATCCCGTGATCAATCTCACTCGAAACAGTAATATCACCCATTTCAAGTAAGATATTCTTTTACTGATGTACGTTGGCTTGGAGTTATGGAGAGGTGGCTGACAATAGGTTACCACTCTATTCTCTAGAACCATAGTGCTAGGTAGACTTTCGTTATTGAAATTCCTTTGCTCTGAGGTTGCAAAGAACCCTTCGGCCATTCCGACACTCCCACAAAACAATCTTTAGAAAGAGACGATAAAGTTTTAGAAACTGCCTAATAACTCTGATAAGTCTGAATGAAATGTCAATCACTATAGAGCGGTTTCGCCTTCTCTCCCTGAACTGACTAGGAGAAGGGAATCGCCTCGCGTCGGCGGAGTTCTCTTGGGAGGGGACTGTGCCAGTCCTCTAAATGATTAGAAGGGCGCTGAAGTTCTAAATGATAGCTGGAAGAATGGGAGTCCCAGCTCTACCCCTCTGCCAGTACTTGAGGGCCTATGGGAGAGATTAACGAGGTGATAAGGCTTTGGGATCAGTCCTGAATGGGAATGCCTTGTACCAATCTTGGAGAGTGAAGGGCTTAACCCGGTCCGTTCTGAAGAGCTTTAAATGCTCCAATATGTCTACACATCTTCCCAGTTTCGATAATATAGTGTTTTCGAGGTAAATAGTTTTTCCAGCTGGTTATCACTCAATTATTTCTTCTTTAATGCATTTCTGCCCTTAATAGCTTATACTGGTATGTCAATTTTTTTCTTAATTATGTTTCAAAAATAAACAAAATTTTTGTCCTGTGAAATAATGGACCCCAAATCGAAAATGATTTCTTAATTTTTTCTCTTATGGCTTACAAATCAGTTGTGAATTATTTAAAATAATTTTTTTATTACTTAATTGATTTATTTATTAAGTTTCAACTACAGTCTCATAATTAATTTTTGTCTGGTATTGGCAAAAAGTGTGTTATGTTTTCTCTGAAACATATAATCATGACTATAGTTAATAAGAGCCATTCCTGGTAAAAATTAAAATTAAAAGAAAATTTATATCTACACAGCTGAAGACAAGGTGAATTTATCTACGTCATATAGGTCCTGCTTGTACACAGGATGTGCATGTTGTGTGAACAACATAAAATGTGATTCATTATTTATTTTCATGTATTACATTAATTGTAGTAGTAGTAGTAGTAGTTGATCATAATGGAGGGCAATCAACTTCTAGGTTATTACGCCCTAATATAAATACCCTTCAATATATTTACTATAAATTAGTTAATAAAATACAGGAATCAGGATTACTTCGACTGCTATAACAACCTAAATTAATGTNGGCAAGGATTTTCCTATAAGAAATGTTTTTTGTTTTCTAAAACAATGTGGAGGGAATTCAAAAGAAGTTCAAATTAAATCTCAAAGATGCATACTTATTTTTATTTATTTGTTTAAAATTCATGTTTAAATTAAACAATTTCTGTATAAATAAAAAATTGCCACTTCATTATTTTACATTTTCCAATCTATTACTTGTCTACATTAGATTGCGAGTTAAAAGTCAATTGAGATTGACTGATCGGTGTGATTAATTAAAGAGATATGACTTGCTGGTTTGTAATTGCTTCTTTTATCTTTATATTATTTTTTAATTCATTTTGATTTTTCATGTCGATAAACTTGTGTATTTTATTTTATAGGACACATAATAATTGCTGGACACTGGTTTGAAACAATATTTTATTTTGTCACGTTAGAATATAATACAGAAATAGAAATATTTCATAGCGTTTATTTATTATTATTAGTATTTAAAGGACATTCAATGTTTATTTATTAAAAAATAAATTTAATAAAATAATAATAATTTCTTAGCAACAGATAGAGGGTTTAATAATCATTATTTTTTGGGGTTATTACTGACGCCCAACTGTTATCTAAATTACGAATTAAAAAAAGTAACTGTTGGTTGAATTGAAGGGAGGAGTTAAAAAATCCAATAAAATCAGAGATTCCTTGCAGCAATATAAATGTTAATGGGATATGAGGGTTGGCTCATGGTGAGGGGTCGGTATGGTGGATGAGGAATCCGAAATGCAAATAAATCAATGATTATGTAAGCAAGTGGCTGGAGAGGAAGTGGAGGGATATTAAAGGAAGAAGAGGGAGTGAGGACTGGGGGAGAAGGAAGGGTGCTCCTCTATTGTGTGCAGGCCTGTAAGGGTGAGGGCGGTGTGAGGAGGGTTGGGAAATGTTCTTTTTGTAGCTGGCAGGGGTTGCTGGAATGATGCTAATATCGGTAATCAATGGAAGGGCTTAATGAAAGGATTTGGAAGTTTCTTTTTTTGCGGTTATGGTTGGAGAGGTGGCCGTAACGAAGAATAACACAGGGAATCATTGAACACAGAGGCAAAATAATCATGGAATCCTCTTTTCAGATGATCTTAAAATTTTCGTTTTTTCGACCAATGTATATCTTGTGAGCAATGTTTTCTTTTCTGTTAAATTCATGTTGGAAGTCATTCGCTTTTTTTCAGTAAAGAGTGTTAATACCTACTATTTTCTCCTTTTAAAAAACTAATAAAAATTTTTGAATTAAAATTTTTTTACTGGTTTCTTTCAGAATTGAAAGACATAAATGTATGTCTCATA
Source organism: Oncopeltus fasciatus (assembly GCA_000696205.2). Taxonomy (NCBI): domain Eukaryota; kingdom Metazoa; phylum Arthropoda; class Insecta; order Hemiptera; family Lygaeidae; genus Oncopeltus; species Oncopeltus fasciatus. The sequence continues at coordinate 383,764 of KZ806898.1, read as the reverse complement.
TTCCGAAGAATTATTTTAAAAAGTTTCTGTTAAAAGTGTTAATATTGTAGGTTTTGTCTGGAAAATAACTTACATATTTGCATGGAATGAAATAAAAGGAACATTTTACCAGTGATTGTTCTTTATCAAAGTCCTATTTGCTCGAAAATCTATTTTTCTTAATTCTTCAAACGGCAATTAATATTTTATTAGATTCCCTCCGAAAAGAAACTTGTTTATAAAATTTAGTACTATGATGAAGTTAAACAAAGGGAGTTCACTTATGAATGTACCATTTTCCGGTATACTTATTTCCTTGCTTTTCCCATTTTTATGAAATTTTAATAGTATCAATATTCTTTTAAGCCGTGACTTATTATTTTGGATGAGTGTACCGTATTTTAAGTAACATGATAGTTGTTTTTTAAATTAATCGAACTTGAGAATAGAGTTATGGACATCTTATTAAATATTTTATTATCCACTCTTTAATAACCTCTGTGGGGAGCAAAGAGCACTGCGGTTACCAATTATAACGTATCGGAATGATAACGAATCTGTATCCTGAATAAATTAGGATAAATGGATTGCACAGATTAAAAATTAAATAAAATGATTTTGTTAAAAATTGGTCTAAATAAATTTAAAATTGTCTTTCTTACTTTACACAGCTTTACCAGCTTTCCAATTGGAACTTAGCTATTGAAGTTATTCCGCAAGTTATAAATTACTACACTGCTTGCGCGTGTATATATCTAAGTGTTTCGTGTGTAAACATGAGTTGTTATAAAAAGACTAATTTTTTTTAAAATTGTACAATACCGATAACAGTATTAAACATTAACTAACCATCACGCATATTTAAGTGGCCATACTTTAACAAACGTTTTAACAAATTTTTGGTTGAATTAAAATTATATGTTGTATTTATACTGTACACTCATTAAATAATTGTAAAGCTCTTCTGTTCAAAAGTCTTAGGGCAATAAATTTGCTCTGTCATTATTAATATGTACTAAGTATTGTACATTATGTGCACTCTAAGAGAAAGGATAATCTCCATCTTGGATTGTGGCATGTACAGCTAATCAAGTATACATTTCAGAAATTATTTATATCGTGAACACTTCTGGTTATCTATAATAAACGTCACTTACTATATAGATTAATTGTCATGCAGGCCTACAAAGTTCTAGTACTGCGAATTAATAGACACGCATTTCCCATCAGGCAACCACATGTCTAATTTCTCATGAAGATATGCATCTACTTAAGAAATAGCTGAATTTAGTCTTCATTTATTATTGTAATTATAATATGATTTCATTCAGTTTTTCACATTTTTGCTTCTCTATTATTCATTTCTTATGTTATTTTTTTCAGTTTAAGAATTTAAATGAATTTATGTATATATACTGTATTTGTTATAATGTGTCGTGCTTCTGTTTCTGAAACTCGATTTCTTTACTGGTAACATGACTACATTACCCAATGGAATTATTCATTTTGTTTTACGTTTGAACTAAACGTTCCTGTGTAATACGTTGCTATTCATGGTTTCCAATTGGATGATAGCAGGTATCAGTAGGTAGACAAGGCATAAAAAATGAACCCCGTTTATGACGAAAGTTTTTTGTATGTTTCTTTTGATAAATTTATTTCCCCACATCTTGGAGTTCGAGTTGTATTAAAATGTTTTCTTTGTGAAATTTTTAACAAAAAAAAAGTACTTTTCTTTAAACAAAATATAAACTTATATATATTTAAAGTTATGTCTAAACTTTTGGTTTTTCCAAGTTTCTGTTATTTTGTTTATTTATTTTTTACTATCCTGTTCATTTAATCCTGCTATTTTCCTTTAGTATTGTTTTCATAAGGTCCTGGTGAGACTTGCCGCTTTTCTTTGCCTCCGGCCTCCAAATCACTTGCGTTATTTCAGTTGTGCTTAGTTCATATTTGCCTTGTATCGTTCCGTATATGTTGCTTCAAGCCTGGCTCTCAGAGTTCCCTTAAATTCTTCCCCCTTATTTTTAACCCTGAATGATAATAATAAATAAATGAATTGCTGTTCGCTTCCATGTATTACCACTTAATGGTTCTTTATTGAGAAGCGATATTTTCATGTAACTCGGGGTTGAAAAATAAATGAACATTATGCTTCCATACGTTCAAATTGTGCAATTTCATTTTCTCTATGGGTGCGCATATTTTACATAAATTTAAGGAAAATGGTTAATCTTACTCAAAACGTAAATCACTTTTAAGACTTTAACTATTCAAGTTTCATTATTTTACTTTCTTTATCTCAAGTAGGATAGGAATTTAAAGATGATATCTAAATTGCTTTTTTATTTTATTTAAAATTTTAACAGTTTACACATAAAGCAAATCTACCAAAATTTACGTACAGTTTGAATTTGAAATAATTGTTTTTATAGACGATTTTTCTTTTCGAATTTTCCCCCCGTCTCCACTTGCAAAATAATCTCGTGCTTGGTCCGGGCACCTGATTGATTGTCTCTAACTATGATGATTAATTTATCTTTTTTATATGTTCTTGCGTTCATAAATCCGGAAAAATCGAACAATAAAGCCATTCATGATCTATGTTTATCGTGTTAACACTGTATTGTCGAATCCGTTGATATATTAGCCACTGAATTAACACTGTCTATTACTCACTTATTAATGGGTTGGTGCAGTGCGAAATAATAGTCCATTATACTCTCTGTGTTCACATTATATATATATATATGTACAGAAACCAAGGAAGACGGAGAATATAAGGTATGAGAGTTATATATATATATATATATATATATATATATATATATATATATATATATATATATATATAGAAAAAGAG